>VMDO01004663.1:0-52727 GCA_007922755.1 Pedetes capensis | reverse complement strand
GCTATGTAGACCAGGCTGGCCTCAAACTTATGTCAGTCCTCCTGTCTCAGCCTCCCGCCGTGCTGGGATTACAGGTATGAGCCACCATGCCCAGCTCCAGAGTGTAGTGGGTATCAGTATCAAGAGAACTTTGTGTATTACTAGAGCAAAAGCCTTAGCTAGCTGTCCTGCCTTTGTTTTTCTCAGGAACACAGAGCCTGTGAAGAGAAGTGAATAAGTAGCTTTACCTGAAGAGCGGCAGCAGAGGGCCTTTGGGATGCTTACCTAATGATTCTTTAAATTAGTTTTTAAAAGTAATTTTACGTTTGTTCTTAAATTCTAGTACATGACTCTTAACCCTTCTACTAAGAGGAAGAATGCCAGATCCCCAGACAGGAAGCCCTCAAAGAAATCCAAGACAGACAGTCCTTCTCTGAGCTCACCACTCAACCCCAAGTTGTGGTGTCATGTACATTTGAAGAAGTCACTGAACGGCTCCCCGCTCAAAGTGAAAAACTCAAAGAATTCCAAGTCTCCAGAAGAGCACCTGGAAGAAGTGATGAAGATGATGTCACCCAACAAGCTGCACGCGAACTTTCACATTCCTAAGAAAGGCCCACCCGCCAAGAAACCGGGGAAGCACGGTGACAAACCTTTGAAGGCAAAGGGCAGAAGCAAAGGCATCTTGAACGGACAGAAGTCCACAGGGAATTCCAAATCTCCCAAAAAGGGTTTGAAGACGCCTAAAACCAAAATGAAGCAGATGACCTTGTTGGACATGGCCAAAGGCACTCAGAAAATGACAAGGACCCCACGGAATTCTGGGGGTACTCCTAGGTCCTCTAGTAAACCTCACAAGCACCTGCCTCCTGCTGCTCTCCACCTCATTGCCTATTACAAAGAGAACAAAGACAGGGAGGACAAGAAGAGCGCCCTGTCCTGCGTCATCTCCAAAACGGCCCGTCTTCTGTCCAGCGAGGACAGAGCTCGTCTCCCAGAAGAGCTGCGAGCTCTTGTGCAGAAACGCTACGAGCTCCTCGAGCACAGGAAGAGGTGGGCCTCCATGTCGGAGGAGCAGCGGAAAGAGTACTTGAAGAAGAAACGGCAGGAACTGAAAGAAAAGCTGAAGGAAAAAGCCAAAGAACGGAGAGAGAGAGAATTGCTCGAGAAGTTAGAAAAGCAGAAGCGGTATGAGGACCAAGAGTTGAGCGGTAAAAGCCTTCCTGCCTTTAGACTGGTGGACACTCCCGAAGGGCTGCCCAACACGCTCTTTGGGGACGTGGCCCTGGTGGTGGAATTCCTGAGTTGTTATTCCGGGCTCCTGCTGCCCGACGCTCAGTATCCTATTACCGCCGTGTCCCTTATGGAGGCCTTGAGTGCAGACAAGGGGGGCTTTTTATACCTGAACAGAGTGTTGGTCATTCTGCTGCAGACCTTACTGCAAGACGAGATCGCAGAAGACTATGGCGAGCTGGGGATGAAGCTGTCCGAAATCCCGCTCACCCTGCATTCTGTGTCCGAGCTGGTGCGGCTCTGCCTGCGCAGGTCTGACGTCCAGGAGGAAAGCGAGGGCTCAGACGGGGATGACAATAAAGATTCCGCACCATTTGAGGACAATGAGGTGCAAGACGAGTTCCTAGAGAAGCTGGAGACCTCTGAGTTTTTTGAGCTAACGTCAGAGGAGAAGCTCCAGATCTTGACGGCGCTGTGCCACCGGATCCTCATGACGTACTCGGTCCAAGACCACATGGAGACCAGGCAGCAGATGTCTGCGGAGCTGTGGAAGGAGCGGCTCGCCGTGCTGAAGGAGGAAAATGATAAGAAGAGAGCGGAGAAACAGAGGCGGAAAGAAATGGAAGCCAGAAATAAAGAGAACGGAAAGGATGAGAACGGGTTAGGCAAAGCCGATAGGAAAAAGGAAATTGTGAAGTTTGAGCCCCAAGTAGACATGGAAGCTGACATGGTTAGTGCTGTGAAGAGCAGACGGCTGCTTGCCATGCAAGCTAAGAGAGAACGAGAGGTCCAGGAAAGAGAGATGAAAGGTAAAGTCTCCCGCCCAGAGGAAAGGGGAAGCCCTTAGGAGAGGGCAAATGACAGGAAGTTACTAGGGTAATGGTTGGATAGCTGTCATAACTCCTTCCTTCTTTCTGTATGTAATAACCCTGCAGTGACTGGGTTTGTTTTATTTTTACCCACATGTGTGGGTTGCTAGAGATTTAACTCTAGGCCTGGCACATGCTAGGCAGGCTCTCTAACTCTGAGCTACAGCCCCAGCCCTCGATTTGTAATCTTGTAGAAAGAGTGTTCAGTTGGGCATTTGCACTTAACAATAAGTTCATGTGATGTTGGCATCTTTACTGGGTTTCATAAAGGACCAAACTTACCAGGAGGCCTAATGGAACCAACAGAAGACTTTGGAGTTGCTGATTGGGTTTCAGATCCCACCTTGGACTTACATTCTTTAGGGCAAGTCACTTGTCCATGCCTCGCTTTCCTTATGTGTTTGGTAAGATAGAATGACAGGATATTTGAAGCCCCTGGCACAGTCACCACCTTAGGATTCTTTCTCTTGTTAGTACTTATAAGAACCTAAAAAATCTTGAGCCTCCTATGTGCAGAGGCACATGTCTACAAATCCCAGTAACTTGGGAGGCTGAGGCAGGAGATTTGAAAGTTTGAGGCCAGAGGCAGCCTGTGTAACTTAGCAACACACTATCAAAATAAAAAGGAAAAAAATTGACTTGGGTTACAGCCCACTGGTAGAGCACTTGCAAGGTATGTGCAAGGCCCAGGGTTCAGCCCTCGCATACTGCCGCTCCAAAAAACCTTTGATGACATCACCAAATCTGAACTTTATTTTTTATTTTATAACTTTTTTTTTGGAGACAAGGTCTTGCTAAGTAGCAGAGACTCGCCTTGAACTCCTGATCCTCCTGCCTTACCTCCCGAGTGCTGGGATTACAGGCCTGTGCCATCTGAACCTTCTAAAAGCCATTTCATTAAGAAATAATTCTACCAGGTGTGGTGGCGCACGCCTGTAATCCTAGCAACTTGGGAAGCAGAGGCAGGAGGATCGCAGGTTCGAGGCCAAAGGCACCCTGCATAACTTAGTGAGACCCTGTCTCAAGATAAAAAAATAAAAATTAAAAGAATGGGCTGGGGTCCAGCTCAGTGGTAGAGGTCTTGCAAAACATGCATAAAGCCCTGGGGTCAACCCCTTAAGTACAGCAAAACCAAAAAAACCTCATCCCATACAGTTCAACCATTTATTGTACAATTCAGTGTTTTAAAAAATATTTATAGATAATATGGAATATACATCCATTGCCACAATTTTTTAACGTTTTCATTACTTTAGAAAGAAACTCTATACCTAAATCGTCATGCCATCTGCCCATCCTCCGCAGCCCTAAGGAAGCACCGGTCTGCTTTTTGTCTCTAGAAATTTGCCTAGTCTATACGTTTTCAATAAGGACAATCGTATCATAATGTATAGTAAACTTATATGAATAGTTTTCTGTGATTGGTTTCATTCATGTAGCATATTTGCAAGGCTTAGCAGATCCTAGAGGCACACGACTAATCCCAGCGACTCAGGAGACTGAAGCAGGAGGATTACCGGTTGAGGTCAGAGGCAATGTGCATAACTTAGTGAGACCTTGTCTCAAAATTTAAAAAAAGTGAACCATGAGGTTGGAGTGCAGCTCAGTGGTGGAGCACTTGTGAAGGCTGCATGAGAGCCTGGGTTCAACCACAAAAACATTGAGGTTCATCCATGTCGTAACATGTAACACAGTAAGCTCTATGAAAGAGGCCAGGCACAGAAGACTACCGCTAAGACATTTCTGTCACCCCAAACGAAACCATGAAAGTCACTAATTCTTGGTTCCAGCCGTTGGCAACTACTAATTTGCTTTCTCTATGGATTTACCTATTCTAGATATTGCATAGAAATGGAATCATGCAGTGTGGGACTTTCATGTCTGACTTCTTTGATTTGGCTTAATAGTTCCAAGGTTCATCCATGATAAGCATTTATTAGTAGCTTATTTTTCATGTCTGAGTAATATTCTCTTGTTTGATATATTAGTTGTCATTGCTGTAGCAGAAAAACTAACTGAAGCAAACATGGAGGAAAAGATTTACTGGAAGTTCACAGTAGATCAGTTGGTAATGGGGGCAGGGCCTGTGGCCCGTGACCTTACCTGTTCACGAGCAGGAAGCAGCGAGCAAGCTGGGCAGTGAGTCTAGGGTAAAAATCTCCAACAGCCCACCCCCAGCGAAATCACTTCTGCCGTGCTGAGACCTGCCCCAAAAGTTTCATGACCTCCACAAACAGAGCCACCAGCTAGGGACCCCCGTGACATTTGGCTACCATATTTTGTTTACCATTCACCAACTGGTGGGCATTTAGGTGGTTTCCATCTTTTGGCTATTATTAATCATGCTGTTATAAATATTAGTGTAAAGGTTTTTACATAGACACGTATTTTGATTTCTTTTGGGTACGTACGTAGGAATGGAGTTGCTGAGTGTTGTGGTAAGGTTTAAGCATTTGAGGAACCGCCAAGCTGTATGCCAAAGTGGTTGTGCAATTTTACATTCTCATTAGTGGTGTTGGCCTGAAGTTTAGCTCAGTTGGTAGAGTGCTGCCGTGCGCTCTCTGAGGCCCTGGGTTCCATCAGCAGCACTGCAAAATGGGGAGAAAGACCTGGGAGCCCACTCCCACAAAACCCAGCCATTGAAAACTGTGAATGGCAGAGAAGCACTACAGTGCCGGGCATGGCACAGTGTCAGGGTTTCATTCTATTGTACATAGGATCGCTATGAGTCTGACTCAATGGTGACGACAACAAAACTAGCAGTGTACAAGGGTTCTGATTTCTGTACATCCTTAGTGATGCTTGTTCTCATCTGTCTTTGTGGTTAGAGCCATCCTAGTGGGTGTGAGTTGATACCTCATTGCAGTTTTGATTTATATTTCTTGCATGACTAATGTTGGGCACCTTTTCAATGTGCCTATTGGGTATTTGTATATCTTTGGTGAAATGTTAGTTAATTCTTCTGCCCATTATTAAATTATTTGTCTTTTTTATTATCGTAAGACATATATTGTAAATGGAACTCTCTTACCAGACGCATGTTCTACAAATACTTTTCCCCATTTTTGTGAGTTGTTTTTTTGCTTTCTTGATAGTGTCCTTTGAAACAAAAGTTTTTTTTTTTTTTTTTTTCTTGGTACTGGGGGTTGAACCCAGGGCCTCACAGTTGCATGCTTTGCAAGTGTTGGACCACTGAGCTGCCACCTCCAGCCCAATTTTTTTTTTACTTTTTGGAACATGGTTTTGCTAAATTACGCAAACTGTCTCTGGTCTTGAACTTGTGATCCGCTTGCCTCCGCCTCCCTAGCCACTGGGATTACAGGCCAGGGCCACCTCAGGCTCTGTTTTTGTTTTTTTATCTTAAGGCAGGATCTCCTAAATTATGCAGGCTGCCTCTGGCCCTGAACTTCCTATCCTCCCACCTCTGTCTCCCAGTTGCTGGGATTACAGATGTGCACTACCACACCTGCTCCATTGAATGAAATGGAGTATCTCTGTGTAGCTCAGGCTGGCCTGGAACTCATGATCTTCCTGCCCTGGCATTCCAAGTGCTGGGATTATAGGCCTGTTTACTCCATCGATTCATATGACTGATTACTTTTATACTTTATACTGTATTGATTGCTTTGTTTTGTAGGAAGTTTTTGCGGTACTGGGTGTTGGACCCAGGGCCTCCTGTTTGCATGCTCTGCAAGTTCTGGACCATTGAGCTGCACCCCCAGCCCATTTTTTACTTTTTGAGACAGGGTCTCGCTAAATTACGCAGACTACCTCTGATCTCGAGCTTGCAATCCTCCTGCCTCCGTCTCCTGAGGTGCTGGGATTACAGGCGTGCGCCACCGCGCCCGGCTGTAGTAAGTTTTGAAATGAAGGAGTATGAGTCTTCTAATTTATTTATGTTCCCCCAGCAACGAAGGGGTTAACCCAGGGTCTTTTGCATACTTTGCAAGAGCTGCACCTCCAGCCCCTCGTTTATTTTCTTATCTGAAGACAGGGTCTTGCTAAATTACACAGGTTCCCCCAGACCTCGAACTTGTGATCCTGCTGCCTCTGCCTCCCAAGTTGCTAGGATTATAGGTGTGTGCCACCACAGCCAGCCCTAATTTATTCTTTCTCAGGATTCTTTTGTCTGTTGTTTGGCAATGATTTGGCTCTTCCATTTCTATGGGAATTTTAGAATTATTGCTTGGCAGTTTCTACAGAGAAAAAACTAGGATTCTTGTAGCGATGATGTTGAATCTCTGGGTTTAATTTTGGATTAGTTTTATAGATCACTTTTGAGAGGGTGTATGTGTGTTACTTGGAGGTGGAACCCAGAGCCTCTCACATACTTTTGTAAGTGCGGTATCATTTGCTTGCACACCCAGCCCATGTTTTATTTTTTATCTTAAGGCAGAGCCTCACTGAGTTATGCAGGCTGCCACTCTCCTCAAACTTGTGATCCTCCTGACTCAGCCTCCCAAGTTCGGGCTGACAGGCACGCCCCACCACACCTGACAAGAGCAGTGCTATTTTAAGGTTATGTCTTAGAACCCATAAACATGTTTTCTTTTTATGTCGATGTTTAATTTCTGTTAATGTTTTGTAGTGTTCAGAGTACAGACTTTGGGTTTTTTTGTTAAATTTATTCCCAAATCTTGACATCCAAGAGTTTTTCTTTGCTATACCCAGTGCCATATTTGTGTTTTCTTTTTTTGCAAGTTTGTTCATTAGAAAATGTATTTCTTTTAAAACAGATTTTAGTTTATACCACTTAAGCCTTTGAAGTATTTTTACACATATATGCATAGTATGCGTGAATGTGTATATGACACATACTTTTCAGTTAAAGACTGATAAAGCATATGAGTAAAGCAGCATGTACATTAATTTTTTACATAGATTATGCTTTATATTTTACCTACAATGTGGTAATGGCTTGATTTTTTTTTTTTTTTTTGGCAGGACTGGGGTTGAACCCAGGGCCTGGCGCTTGCATGCTCTGCAAGTGGTGGGCCACTGAGCTGCACCCCGAGCCCATTTTTTTTTTACTTATTTTTGAGCCAGGCTCTTGCTAAATTACGCAGACTGCCTCTGGTCTCCAACTTGCGATCCTCCTGTCTCCGCCTCCCAAGCCGCTGGGATTACAGGCATGCGCCACCGAGCCCGGCAATGGCTTGAATTTTTAAAGTATTCCTCTCTGTTACTTTATCTCTTATTTATATATTTATTTGGTACTGGGAGGCTGAACTCAGTGCCTCACACATGCTTTGCAAGTGCTTTTCCATTGAGCTACACCTCCAGCTCCTTTTTTTTTTTTTTTTTTTTTTTTTTTTTTTTTTTTTTTTTTTTTTTTTTTTTTTTTTTTTTTTTGGTGGTACTGGGGGTTGAACCCAGGGCCTTGTGCTTGCATGCTTTGCAAGTGCTGGACCACTGAGCCGCACCCCCAGCCTTTTTTTTTTTTTTTTTTTTTTTACTTTTTGAGACAGGGTCTTGCTAAGTTACGCAGACTGCCTCTGGTCTTGAACTTGTGATCCTCCTGCCTCCACCTCCCGAGGCACTGGGATTACAGGGGTGAGCCACCACATCCGGCTACCTCCAGCTCCTTTTAAAAAACTTTTTATCTTAAGACAGGGTCTCACTAAGTTACGCAGTGTTTTGCCAGGATCAATATTTGCATCAGAGTCCAGGTCTTTTGATACCTGGTTTAGTGCTCTAACCTCTAAAACTAAATTTGCTCTTCCTTTGGGTTACCATAAATTGGTTTTTTGTTTGTTTGTTTGTAGTGTCAGGAGAGCGTGTATTTTCTTGGTTATGATTCAGCCATTTCTCTCTTCCTCCCTCCCTCTCTCTCTCCCCACCCCCTCATTAGTCCATGCTGGCCTTGAACTTGGCAATTCTCCTGCCTTAACCTCCCAAGTGCTGGGATAATAGGTGTACACCACACCACCCAGCTCTCTGTATCTCTTTTTATTATTTACCTTTGTATTGCCCTCTTTCATAACCATTGTTGGAAACATACAGTTCCATCAGTTGGGAAAACATTATTAAAAGTCACAAATTCTATGTTTTGATTTATATTTGTGTTTCTATGGATTGAACCCATGGCCTTGAACGTGCTAGGCAAGCACTCTGCTACCAGGCTCTGCCCCTAGCCCTTCCATGTGAAGTTTTGTTTATATATTTATTCATTTATCTTGTGGTACTTGGGGATTGAGCCCAGGGTGCTCAACAACTGAGCTGCAACCCCAGAACCTTTTCTCTCTTTCCTTATTTTGAGACAGGGTCTCTCTAAGTTACACTGGCTGCCTCTGGCCTTCAACTCAGTCCTGCCTCAGCCTCCTGAGTCTCAAGGATTGCAGGCATGCACTATGGTGCCTGGATGGAAGTTTCTATTTGAATAGAATATGACTTTATAATGAATGGTCAGAAATTAATTTTCCATCATTCACAGTAGTAACTTCCTGAATAATCAGAAAAACATTACTCAGTGTACAGTAAGTTTTTGGGTATGTTGTGCTGGGGATTGAACCAGGGCTTCAAGCTGGCTAGGCAAGTGCTGTATCATTGAGCTACTCCCTTGCAGCCCTACAATAATTATTATTGTCCACTAGTGCTTTCCTGCCCTAGCTTTCTTAGTTCTCTTTTCTTATCATCATCAAGCATATTAAGCAGAATTGTTGTCACGTTCCTCTTAATTGAAATACGTTTTATTTTGAAATGGTTATTTTATTAATTTTATTCAGCCTGATCTATTTTATGATCCTGTGGCTGTGAGTAGTGAGACTTCATGAAAATTTAATGACTGTAAGAGGACCAAATGGGCTGGGGTTTAGCTCAGTTGGTAGAGTACTGCTCTCCCCTCTCTAATGCTTTCGGTTTGATCCCCAGTGCTGCAAAAATGGAAGAAGGACTTGGCAATCTACTACTCTTGAAGCAATCCCAAACAATCAGCCATTGAAAATCATGAGGGTTGCTATGAGTCAGATCCAACTCAACAATGGCACTTAACAACAACAACAGGAGAACCAAATAGAAACTACTGCCTTATACCTTATTTTTTAGAACAGGTTAGAATTTGGGGAAGGAAATTCTAAGGTTCAGTGAAACTTTATGTTTATGCCAGGCGCATTTTTATATTTACTAGTGAAACTAGAACGTGAAGCTGAGAAAGAACGAATACGGAAGCACAAAGCAGCTGCTGAGAAGGCTTTCCAGGAAGGAATTGCCAAGGCAAAGCTAGTCATGCGGAGGACCCCTATTGGTACAGATCGAAACCATAATAGGTAAGATGCTAAATTTAGTTTTTGTTACCTCATGGAGCTATTATATTGTTTTTAGTTATGAAACTGTCTAAAGTGTTATCAGTAGATAAACACTCCTGTTCAGTTTCCCAGTTGTGTTTGAAAACATAATTGCTCATTATACATTTGTTGAATATTGAGTGTACCAGAAGCTAGGGTTACAAAGTTAAATATGACATGTTCTTGGGTTGGGATGTGGCTTAGTGGTAGAGTTTTTTCCCAGCCCTGGGTTCCATCCCCAGCCCTGGACCAAGGTGGGGAAGCCTGGCTCTGGAAGGTGCCACAAATATGAAACTTATAAATTAAGGATAATTGATGAAATACAATCCAAAAAGAATTCTTTCAAAATGTTGATATATTTTAAATGTATGCATTATGTGGAACCTAGAGATAGAAAAATATTAGAAGTTGTAAAAATTGCAGACATTAAGTGAGTCACGTTTTACCTTATAATTTTTCCCTGTCTGGAGTTCTGGGCAAAGGAGCTATCAGCTGTACTTAGGAATGCATAATCCTGATCTGATCATTATTTTATTAACACGATTGTGATTTGTAGATACTGGCTCTTCTCAGATGAAGTTCCAGGATTGTTCATTGAGAAAGGCTGGGTACATGACAGCATTGACTACCGATTCAAACATCACCGCAAAGACCATGCCGACTCTCCTGATGAGGATTACTATCCCCGAAGTAAGTAGATCCGCTGCAGATGCTCCTCGGCTTGCAGGAGCATTATGTCCTGGTAAACCCGTCATAAAGCTGAAAGCACTGCGTGTTAAAGATGTGCTGAATACACCTAACCTATGGGACATCGGAGCTGGGCACCACAGCACTCTGTAGAGCACCAGGGTTTCCCCTGTGTTTGTGTGGCTGCCTGGGAGCTATGGCTCCTGCTGCTGCTCAGCATTACAAGAGACTACACTGCACATGGCTAGCCTGAAGAAAGATCAAAATTCAAAGCACTGTTTCTACTGAGTGTGTATCCTTTTCACACCCTGATCAAGGTGATGCATCTTTTTTAGCCCACCTCAAGTAGCCCCAGCATTAGGACTGCTTTTCTTCTGTCACCCTTTCAATTTTGTAAATTTTCTTACCCTTTCCCTATCTTTTTTTTTTTTGGAGACAAGGTTCTACTCTCCAACCTCAGCCAGCCTTAAACTTGCAGCCCTCCTGCCTCAGCCTCCTGAGTTGCAGATTTTCTTTACGGCCTTCTTAGCTAGACATACTTGAGCGAAGTGGGTAGATATGAATGCATAGAAAGAAGGAAAGAAAGTACCATTTCCTTGCCAGCTTTGTTCGAAGCATGAAAGCATTGTGTGAGACAATAAAGAACTTAAACACTAGCATATTTGGGTAGTAGGGGCTTTTTTCGTTTTGAGTTTTTTAATTTTTTTTTTTCCCTGCTACTTAGGGGCTGAACCCAGAGCCTTGCACGTATTTTGCAAGTGCTCTACCACTGGACTGCACCCTTGGCTTATTTTTTAGTTTTTTATTTTGAGTCAGGGTCTCCTAAGCTATGCAGGCTACCTGTGGCCTCAAACTCTGATCCTCCTACCTCCGCCTCCTGAGTTACTGGGATCACAGGCGTGTGCCACTGCGCCCAATGGGGAGTAAATTTTATAGAAGTAGTTTTCCAACTTTGACCCTTGGAAACTTCTTCATAAGTGCCTCAGGACTGGAATTGAAGTTATGGGGCCAAGAAGGCAGAGTTCTATGTCCTCTTTCTCTGCTTTTTAAATTCATTCATTCATTATTTATGGAGCATCTCTTATGTGCCTGGGGTTTGGCAGCAAACAAGACACATAATGTCCTGAATGTCACTCAGCTGAAATTCCAGTAAGGAGAAACATGACAAATATCTAATTGAAAGTAAGTGACTAAGCCAGGCACAGTGGCTCACACCCGTAATCCTAGCAACTCGGGAGGCGGAGGCAGGTTTGAGGCTAGAGGCAGCTTGTGTAACTTAGCGAGATCCTTTCTCAAAATAAAAAGTTAAAAAAAAAAAAAAAAGGCCTGGGGTTCAAGTCACTGGTAGAGCACTTGTAAAGCATGTGTGAGGCCCTGGGTTTGACCCCTAAGTACTGCAAAAAAAAAAAAAGAAAGAAAGAAAAGAAAAAATGAAAGAAAGAAAGAAAATAAGTGGCTGAAAGCTGAGTGTGGTTGCATAGGCCTGTCATCCTAGGTCCTTGGGAGACTGAGGGAGGAGGACAGCTTGAGTCTAGGAGTTGAGGGGCCAGCTGGGACAACATAGCAAGACATGCCTCCCCCCGCCCCCTTGATAATAGGGGTTGAACCAAGGGCCTCACACATGCTAGGTAAGGGCTCTACCACGGAGCTACACCCCAGCCTCTTTTATTTTTTATTTCAAAACAGGGTCTCCCTCAGTTGCGCAGACTGCCTCTGGCCTTGAACCTGCGATCCTCCTGCCTTAGCTTACCAAGTCCCAGATGTGTGCCGCAGTGCCTGGCTGACCCTTCTTTATATTAAAAAAATAGATGAGTGTCACAAAGGGGCACTGATAATTTTCTTCACCTGGATGCTCCTTATGTGGTGTGTTCAGTTTCTAAAAATAAGTGTCCTTTTCTGATATGTAGGTATTCATAATCTTTCTTGAAGTACACGTGTTGAATATGTTTCAAGAAATTTTTTTAATTTTTAAAAATAAGATGCTTGCATTAGATCAGGCCTTCTCCACCTCATTGCTACTGACATTTTGAGTCAGATAATTCTTTGTAGTGGGAATTGTCCTGTGGATCTTTATAGGATTATTTAGCAGCATCTCTGGCCTCTACCCACTAAATGTCAGGGGTGAAAACCACGTGTTCAAACATTGCCACATGTCCCATAGGAGGCTGCTGTGCTCCCATTGAGATCCACTGGGTTAGTATGTTGTTGTTGTTGTTGTTGTTGTTAGGTGCCATCCAGTCGGTATCAGACTCATAGCGACCCTCATAGGGTTTTTAATGGCTGAGTGCTTCGGGATTGCCTTGGGAGTGGATTGCCAGGCCCTGCTCCCATTTTTGTGGTGCTGGGAATTGAACTCGGGGCCTCAGAGACTGCAGCACAGCGCTCTACCCACTGAGCTAAATCCCAGCCCAGGGTTAGTATGTTGTTGTTGTTAGGTGCCGTCGAGTCAGTATCCGACTCATAGCGACCCTCATAGGGTTTTCAATGGCAGACTGTTTCGGGATTGCCTTGGGAGTGGATTGCCAGGCCCTTCTCCCATTTTTGCGGTGCTGGGAATTGAACTCGGGACCTTAGAGACTGCAGCGCAGCGCTCTACCAACTGAGCTAAATCCCAGCCTAGGGTTAGTATAGCCTAATGAAAATTGCTTCTTTTTTTTTTTTTTTCTTTTTTTTTTTCAGTACAGAGGGTTGGGTTGGACCCAGGGCCTCATACCTGCATGCTCTGCAAGTGCTGGACCACTGAGCTGTACCCCGAGCCCATTTTTTACTTTTTGAGACAGGGTCTTACTAAGTTACGCAGACTACGTCTGGTCTTGAATTTGTGATCTTCCTGCCTCCGCCTCCCGAGCCGCTGGGATTATAGGCATGCGCCACCTCGCCCAGCTAAATTGCTTCATTTTAAAGTGGTTCTTCACTTTAGAAAAACTCTCAACCCAAATTTCAGATGCTGAATTATATTATGCATAGAGTATGTCACCTTGTAGGAAAGCCTAGGTTGGTAGACTTCATAAATACACGGGTGAAGGCAGTTACGTTGGAGAACAGTTAACTGTGGAGTCAGTACGTTCAGACTTAGGACAGAGATTCCAACGGGATTAGAGACTGTTTTGTAACATGTTTCTTAAGCTTACTGCTAGGGCAGGGAACTTAGGTCTGTACAGTTACAACCCCCTGAAAGAAGACTGTATGTCTAAATCCCTTTACTTCTAGAACATCTTGGTGGATGTGTTTTTGTTTTTGTGGGATTTTTGGTTTTAAGTTTTTTGTTTGCTTGAGACAGGGTCTTAGGCTGGTTTCCAACTTCAATTCCTCTTTCCCAACCTCCTGAGTGCTCAGAGGGTAGACATTCTTATTCCTTATTTCCTAATGGCAGCAGTGTCCCTTAAAAACCATGCTACTGGAACAAACAAACTGGAATCAGCAAACATTCGAATTTCAGGGAAGCTGCTGCAGGTTACGGGGAAGAGAATGAGGGCAAAGGAGAGAAGCAATTGTGGTGTTAGGTAAGGCCTAAAATACAGTGGTGCCCTACAATAGACTTTGATAAACCGGCTTAAGATACATTGTGATTAAGGCCATATATTGGTATATAGGAACTGGTTTACAAAATTGTTAATGCTATTCCTTTGATACTTGAAGCCTCTAGGGACAATCTGTAGAGTAGTTCATATATTCTGGCTGTCTCTGCATCACCTCAGGGGCCTTTCCTTTGAACATTATATAAAAAGAATAAATTCTTTATTTGCTTGTATAAGGCTATTTAGTCATTTCTCTCCATTCTAAATTATATTCTTAAAATTTAAGCTATACAACTATTTAATTGCAAAGTAAATATTGATGCTCCTCAACTTATGATGGGGTTAGGTCCTGATAAGTCCATTGGAAATTAGAAACATTGTATGGAATGCATTTGGAAATGCATTTAATGCACCTAACCTACCAAGTAGCGTAATTTAGCAGCATGGCAGCTCACAGATTATTAGGTACCGGCTTTCGTGTACTTGTGGCTTGCTGTTGCTGCCCAGCACGGCAAGTGAGAGGTGTTCTGTATATGCCAGCCTGGGAAAAGATGATAAACTTGTAGTCCAGTTAAGCTGATGCATATCACTTTCACAACATCCTAAGGTTAAAAAACTGTAAGTTGAATTGCCTTAAGTTGAGGACCATCTATGTCTCAGGTAACATGCTATGTACAAGATATTTAAGAGACATTAGCATTGACTATACATGTCATCCATTGAATAGGCTGCATCTGTGCTACTGGTTGTTGGGTTTGGCACTGGTCCTGCTTAGGTTGAAAACTGGGAATTGGGCTTTTATTATATCCAAATTCATGTTTACGTTTTTCTTAGGTAAGAAAGCAAACCTGGGTAAAAATGCAAGCATGAACACACAACATGGATCCTCAATAGAGATCGCCGTGGAGACCACTGTGCCCAAACAAGGACAGAACCTATGGTAATGTGAGCATTCCTTTGCTGCTCTTTGTTCTTCCTTTCAAATGTCAGTTAACCACATATTTAATACAATGACATTATCTATTAAGGACATTTTCCGTTATTTTGATTTATTATATATCAATAGTCACTGTACTAAAAACAGATCTTAAAAGCCAGGTGTGGTGGTGCACACCTGTAATTCCAGCACTTGGGAAGCTGAAGCAGGAGGATCATGAGTTTGAGGCCAGCCTAGACTGTGTAGTAAAACCCTGTCTCAAAAAACACAAATGAACAAAAAACAGACGTGAGGGCTAGGGTGTAGCTCAGTGGTAGAACACTTTCCTAGCTAGCACGCGAGGCCCTTGGTTCAATCCCCAGCACGGCAAAACAAAACGAAAACAAAACCCACCACCAACAAAAGAACAGATCTAATTTTTTGATAAGCAGATATTCATTTCTTCTCAAGGTTTGGAATTAAGATTTTCTCCCTCTGTAAAATAAGTTTGTATGTTACAAAGTTGGTAGAGCTCTGCTTTGCAGTCTCTGAGGTCCCAAGTTTGATTCCCAGCACCACAAAATGGGAGAAGGACCTGGCAATCCACTCCCAAAGCAATCCTGAAACAGTCAGCCATTGAAAACCCTATGAGGGTCTCTATGAGTCGGACTCGACTCGACAGCACTTAACAACAACAATGTTACAAAAGACACCTGAGATAGGGTTAGAAATGCTCTTAAATCTATTTGGGAATAGGAGTATTTTGGATTTTCTTGAATTATATTAATTAAAATTGAAGAAAGTAGTAATTATACTTTATAAACATGTATATTATATTAAAAATAAATTTATCGAGTTTTACTAACTGAAGAATAAAGACTGTATATATAGTCATTGATCTTTGTGTTCAGTTCTGCTTGTAGGTGGCAAACTAGGTTTGGGGAAGATCCTTTCTGCTTTTTATTATATTAACTACTTCAGCTGCAATCACCTGTGGCATAATGATCTTTTGTCTTTTAGTTTTGGATAGAGGTGCTTTTTGAAGTTGTCTGCACAAGTATTCCTATTGACTTTATAGAGTTTGCCTCATCTTATATGTTAGTAGGAAACACTGGCTGCAGTATGGAAGATGAAGCTTACATTGGGCCCCATGGAAATAGTAAATTATTCTAATTATAGGTATTCGATTACAAACAGGTTTGGAATTCTGCTTTGCTAACTCCCATCACCAACCCTAGATCCTGTTGTGTCTGACTTTGATGGTGTTTCAGAGTTCTAAGGTCTATTTTGCTTCTGCAGGTTTTTATGTGATAGTCAGAAGGAACTGGATGAGTTGCTAAACTGCCTTCATCCTCAGGGAATAAGAGAAAGTCAACTTAAAGAGAGATTAGAGAAGAGGTAAGCATTTTCATCTTGCTTCTCACATCTTCCCCTCAGTGTGAATATGAATATATGAGCAGTGGTTTATGTTTTTGTTCATAAGCTATTAAAATAAAAAACTTAAAACATCTGTAATCCTTTGAGATTTATATTGCTTGGTATTTTCTTGGCACTTCGTGCCTATTTGGGAAAATCAACCTTGAAGTCACATACAATACAGGGTATCAGGATGACTTGATGCATAATACGTGGCCTGCAGCAAGCTGTGAGCCATTTTAGTTAGGCATTTGTGTGAGTGCAGTCCCAGGTTGGTTGACTTTCAAAAGTGTTGTGTCAGTATTTACACTAGCCCAAGGGGGACATGCCATGAATGTCCATGAACTGATGGATGGATATATAAATAAAATGTGGTGTGTCCCAACAATGGAATATTATTCAGCCCCAGAAGAGAATGAAGTACTGATAAGTGCTACAACATGGAAGAACCTATAGGTGCCATCAAGTTGAGTCTGAGTCGTAGCAACCCTATGTAGGGTTTTCAGTGGCTGATTATTTTGGGAGTGGGCTGCCAGTAGCAACCCTATGTAGGGTTTTCAGTGGCTGATTATTTTGGGAGTGGGCCGCCAGGTCCTTCTCTGTAGCCTGCAGCACCTGGTATTCCCTTGTGGTCTCCCATCCAAGGACTAACCAGGCTGACCCTGCTTAGCCGAGGGGATCAGATGCTGCAGACCTAGAAAACATTATGCTAAGTGAGCAAAGTCAGACACAAAGTACCACATACTGTATGATTACATTTATATGAAACATCTAGTACAGGCAACTACATAGAAATAGAAATAGATTTTTTTTTTTTTTTTGGTGGTACTGGGGTGTTGAACCCAGGGCCTCGCACCTGCATGCTTTGCAAGTGCTGGACCACTAAGCTGCATCCCCAGCCCAGTTTTTCAGTTTTTGGGACAGAGTCTCATTAAGTTACACAGACTGCCTCTGGTCTCAAACTTGTGATCCTCCTGCCTCCACTTCCCAAGCCGCTGGGATTACAGGCGTGCGCCACCGCACCCGGCTGAAATAGAAATAGATTATTGGTTGCCTGAGGATGGTAGGGAGAATTGGAAGTAATAGATGCTCATAGGTATGGAGTCTCTGTTTCGGGTGGTGGAAATATCTTAGAGCTAGATAGGTATGATGGTTTCTTACCATAAAAACCTGTGAAATGTGCTTTAAAATAGGATTTCTGAGGCACAGTGGTGCACATTTGTCACCCCAGAGATTTAGGAGGAGGAGGCAGGAGGATTCCAAGGCCAAAGGCAGCCTGTGTAATTTAACAAGACCATGTCTCACATTTGAGAAACAAAAATACAGTTAGTATTTATAAGAAAATATGTACAATTATGAAGGATATAAATAAGGGTGAGCAAAAGGACTATTGGAGACAATTTTTTTGTTATATCCAGCAACATTTATAATGATTAATTATATACTTAACCACAAAGCCAGTCTCAACAAACTTAAAAAAAGATCTCCAGGATATACTCTCTAGGCAGATGGCAGTAAACTGAAAAATAAATTCTATAATTACATCCAAAAGGATCTTAACTGCAACTCAGTTCAATGTATTCCTAGGTAGTGCTTATGTCAAAGGACAAGAAACAAGGGAAGTTATGTAGCGTGGGGAAAGCAATGAAAGGAGAGTCCTTCCTAAGAAACCTAGTGGGACACAATGCAGTTATGCCTAGGGGAAGACAGTATTACAAACCTTTACTGTTAAGAAAGGGAAAGGAACTTTGAATTCACCCGAGATGGTGTTGAGCAGCAGTTCTGTTGAAAGTCCTTCAGGTAGTTGTGCTAGTAGTTTCTTGGAACTAACAAGTGAATGCTGGTTCATGAGGAGTGCAGCTCCAAACGAGACCGCCAACAATTCCCTCCCATAAAATTGCAGCAAGTGTTTTTAGACTGAAGCAAGAAATAAGAGAAATTTGAAATTTTGTAAAAGGACCATGAAAATACTAAAAATAACACCAAGAAATAAAAAGATCTCAGAGAATCTTTTAGAAATAAAACCGGTCTGCCAGGTATAGTGGCACATGCCTGTAATCTGATTGACTCCAGAGGCAGATGCAAGAGGATCGCAGGTTTGAGGCAAAGGCAGCTTGCTTAACTTAATGAAACCCTGTCTCAAGGTAAGAAATAAAAAAGGGTATAGGGGTGCAGCTCAGTGGTAGCAGGCATGCAAAAAGTGTGCATCATGTCTGGGGTTCAGACCCTAAGGCCATTAGAAATCATGTCATTCAGGTCATTGAAACTTAAAAGAGCACTTGCAAAAGTTCTCTCTCTCTCTCTCTTTTTTTTTTCCTTCCGTACTAGGGGGTTGAACCCAGGGCCTTATGCCTGCTTTGCAAGTGCTCTGCCATGGAGCTGCACCCGTAACCCCTTTTTAATTTTTTTAAAATTGAGACCAGGTCTCTCTATTATGCAGTCTGCTTCCGGCCTTGAACCTGCAATCCTCCTGCCCCCACCTGAATTGCTGGTATTACAGGTGTGCGCCATTGCGCCTGGCTCAGAAGTTTCTTTATTCACCCTCTTCCTTTGCCCCGACCCTTGTAGGTACCAGGACATTATTCACTCTATACATTTGGCTCGGAAGCCAAATTTGGGTCTAAAATCCTGTGATGGCAACCAGGAACTCTTGAACTTTCTCCGGAGTGATCTCATTGAAGTTGCGACAAGGTTACAGAAGGGAGGACTTGGATATGTTGAAGAAACGTCAGAATTTGAAGCTCGGGTAAGAGTGCAACAAAATAATCTTTGAAAGCTGTTATTCATGGAAACTCAACTTGCAATTGTTCCCTGGTACTATATTTGACTTGCTAAAATAACCCTAGAAATCACGTTTGGGTTTGTCTTGAAAAATATGCATAGAACTGCTGGGCTCATGCCTCTAATCCCGACGACTCGAGAGGCATAGGCAGGAGGATTACAGGTTCGAGGCCAGAGGCAACTAGTGCACCTTAGGGAGATCCGGCCTCAAGAGAAAAAGTAAAAGAACGTGGGCTGGGGGTGCAGCCCAGTTGTAGAGCACTTGCAAGGTACGTGCAAGGCCCTGGGTTCAATCCCTAAGTAACGTAAAAAGAAACAAAATATGCGTAGAACCAAAAAATTCTCTGTGTCCATGTATCTTCCCCTTTTCTTTTGCTGATATGCAGAACATTGTAATAGCTCAGAACCTGTGGAAAAGAGCTTGTCGAGTCAGCTGAATGAAAACTAGTTGTCCAACTGCAATCATACACTGTCATTTCATGTAGCTCTCCCTGGTGCTGCCTGCACTTCTAAGTATGAAGCCTGTTTTTGCATATCTTGCCTTTGTCCGTTCCTTACACCCGGTCAACTCAGTATATTTGTATTTGTGTTGGGCGTCACTCATGTTATCCTGTGGACTACATTTCAAGGCCCATTTTCAGTCCTGCCATTTAAAAGCAGAAAGTCCACATGATTCTGGACATAAACCTGTGTGGGTCTTTTCAAGTTATAGTCACCTCTTCATCCATGGACTCTTCATCCACAGATTCAGCCAACTGCTGGTTGAAACTACTTGGGGAGCTGGGCACCGCAGCGCAAGCATGTAATCCCAGTGACTCAGAAGGCTGAGGCAAGTGTAAGGCCAAAGGCAGCCTGTGCAACTTTGCGAGATCCTGTGTCAAAATAACAAAAGCCAAGATGCAGCTCAGTGCAGAGCACTTGCCTAGCAGGCACTGGACTGAACCGGCCAGTCCTGGGAGGGGGGAAAGAAGGAAGGAAAGAAAGGAAGGAAATAATGAAATGTCCGGGGGGAAATTGCAACTATACTGAACATGAACAGATTTTTTTCTCTTTTCATTATTCCCTAAACACTACAGTCTTAAGTCTTAACTGTTTCCATGGCACTTAATGTTGTACGAGCTGAGAGAGGTGGATCTGGAACCAACATTAATATTTGGGGCAGTACTTGGGGGTTGAATCCAGGGCATCACACATACCTTGCGAGTGCTCCACCACTCTGTGGCATCCCAAGCCCATCTCTAATTTTTATTTTGAATCAGAGTCTCACTACACACTAATGCATGCTGCCTCAGGCCTCAGCCTTGCACTCCTCCTAGGCATAAGCCGCCACACCTGGCCTGTTCTTGTTTTGATACTGATTCTCACGGCGTTGTGTTGCCCAGGCTGGTCTTGAAGTCACAGTTCTCCTGCCCAGCCTCCCCAAGTAGCTGGTATTATAGGCGTGTACCCCTGCTGTGTATTCTTGTAGTTGTGTGATTTTTATGAGCCGTTTCATCTGTTCCCTCATTTTCTTTGATTTGTAAGTACTTTTCATCTCTTTTACTTAGTCTACATTTCTATTTCTTTGCTGTTAGAATTAATAGATTTCATATAGCATCTTGTATACGCATTTACTTTTCTAAAAAATTAACCATCTTTATTTTGTTTTCTTTCTTTTTCTTTGGTGATACTGGGGTTGAACCCAGTGCTTATGCAAGCTAGGCAAGTGCTCTAACCCTGAACTGCATCTCCAGCCCCTATTTTATTTTTAAGTTTGAGGTAGGATCTCACCAGGCTGCCTGTGCCTTAAATTCACAATCTTTCTGCCTCAGCCTCCTGAGAGCTGGGATTACAAGCATGTGCTATGGTGTCTGGCTTTAATTTTATTTACTATAACTAATGAACTTACTTTTTTTTTTTTTTTTTTTTTTTGGCAATACTGGGGGTTGAACCCAGGGCCTCGCACTTGCATGCTTTGGAAGTGCTGTGCCATTGAGCTGTACCCCAAGCCCATCTTTTTTACTTTTTGAGACAGGGTCTTACTAAATTACTCAAACTGCCTCTGGTCTTGAACTTGGAATCCTCCTGCCTCTGCCTCCAGAGTCACTGGGATTACAGGTGTGTGCTACCACTCTCCTGGCTACAAATATTATATTTTAATGTAACGAAATAATGTAATTGACAGGACTCAACTACATTTTACAATATCTGTACCTTCTTGTTGTTGTTATTGTTAGGAGCCATCGAGTCAGTATCCGACTCATAGCGACCCTCATAGGGTTTTCAATGGCTGTTTCAGGATTTACTTGAGAGTGGATTGCTAGGTCCTTCTCCCATTTTTGCGGTGCTGGGAATTGAACTCGGGACCTCAGAGACTGCAGCGCAGCACTCTACCAACTGAGCTAAATCCCAGCCCCTTCTATACCTTATTTTATTTTATTTTGTGAGGTGGTGGTATTTGAGACAGGGTCTCACTGTGTAGCCCCAGCTGTCTTGGGACTCACCATGTGGACCAGGCTGGCCTCGAACTTGTGGTGATGGTCCTGCCTCTGCCTCCCAGGTGCTAGGATTACAGGTGTGCACCACCATGCCCAGAACGTATCTTACAATTTTAAAGTATTAGCCCAAACATCTGAGTCTGCAAATAAGAGTAAGAGTGCTTCTATACCTAAAGCAAATCAGCTGTATCACTGACAAAATACCAATAGATGAGACATTTTAACTCTGTCTTTGGGGAGCTGATAGCATGTAATAGTGTACACATTTACCTTTTTGTAGTACTGGGGTGTTAAACCCAGGGCCTTGTGCATGTGAGACAAGTGTTCCACCACTGAGCTGCACCCCAGCCCCTCTGTTAATTTTTAATTTGGGGACAAGGTCTTACTAAGTTGCTCAGGCTGCCTTTGCCTTCAAACCCATGATCCTGCTGCTTCCACCTCCCCAATTGCTGGGATCACAGATGTAGAACATGGACTCAGCCACATTTGCTTTTTTATGTAGCACATTAGGAAATGTGCTAATTCCAGGCCTATGTCTTACTGGCATTGGATGTGTGTTGGTGGGTTTTTTTTGTTTTTTTTTTTTTTGATACGGGTCTCCCTGTAGCCCAGGCTGGCCTCCACTCACGAGCCTCCTGTTTTATTATCCCCATTGTTACGATTACAGTCATGCACCACCGTTCCTGGCTGGGTTATTTTTCCTTGTGGCTATACAATGGTATTTTTTAAACTGGCATGCCTTTTGTGACTCACATGATAGTGTGTGGTATTTAAGAGCATGGTTTTGATGAGGCAATTTAGCTCCTGTTTCATCCACAAATAGATGTGAGGCTCACGAGAGATCAAGTACGTAAAGCATAATACCTGACGGTCAGCCAGGAAGTGAGTATGTTTTGATTCTCCTTAGTTCGTCTTTGCTGTGTGACTGTAGCTTGCCAGGCGTGGTAGCACACACCTGTAATTCCAACACTTGGGAGGTGGAGCCAGGAAGACAGGGGACTTCAAGGCCACCCAGGGCTACCTGACAAGACCCTATCTCAGTAAAGCAAAGCAAAAACACAGTAGTTTGTACATAGTAGGTACTAAGTAATTACAAAATGGATGAGATCCTGAAATAGATGGAATTTCAGCATTCTGTGGATTCTTTCGCTGTGGAAAGAAGTACTCAACTACTTGTAAATGCATAATCTGTCCAGCCGACTAAGTAATGGGTGAATTATTTGTCCCTTTTGATTTGAATTTAAAGACCGACTTCTTTCATTTTTCCCTTGGCCTTCTCTCAATCTAGCTTCTAATCATTTCCTGTAGGTCATTTCCTTAGAGAAACTGAAGGATTTTGGTGAGTGTGTCATTGCCCTTCAGGCAAGTGTCATAAAAAAATTTCTCCAAGGATTCATGGCTCCCAAGCAAAAGAGAAGAAAACTCCAAAGTGAAGACTCAGCAAAAACTGAGGAAGTGGATGAAGAGAAAAAAATGGCAGAGGAAGCAAAGGTATGTAGTTACTGAAGATGTTGTTTATGATTCCATAGAAGAGAGTAATTTGCTTTTAGAATAGTGTGACCCTACTTTTTTTAGCTACTTATAAGTACTGTACTCTGAGCCAGTGCTTTCTCTTTGTTTCTTCTTCCTTTCTTTTTCTTTCTTTTTTTTTTTTTTTTTTTTTTTTTTTTTTTTTTTTTTTTTTTTTTTTTTTTTTTTTTTTTTTTATAGAGTCTCACCATGTAGCCCCAGGCTGGCCTTGAACTCATGGTATGAGTGCCTTTGCCACCACTCGTGACTTAAAAATCATTGCCCAACAGATTTGTGGGTTGTTATTTTTCCCTTTTAGGGAGTTGAACCCAGGGCCTTATACATACTTTGTAGGTTCTCTAACACTGGGCTGTACCCCTAGCCTGCTTTAAAATTTTTTATCTTGAGACAATGTCTCACTGAGTTATGCAGAAGGTCTCTGGCCTTGAGCTCACAATCTTCCTGCTGCCTGGGTCACTGGGATTACAGGTGTGAGCCACTGTGCCTACCTGCCCCAAATTTGTTGTTTTTCAGGCTGGCCTGTGGGACACAACTCTACCTCTAGGACTATGGGTGATAGAGTGGGTGCCCTCAACCCCCCTCTGCCCCAACGCACTGCTGCTCCCCCCCGCCCCCAAGTCCTTTAGGCTTGAACCCAGGGCCCCACTCATGCTAGGCAAGCACTGCACCACTGAGCTGCACTGCCAGCCCCCTTTTGGTTTTTTTATTTTCAGAGCATCATCTTCCTAAGTTGTGCAGGCTGTTTCTGGCCTCTAACTCATGATCCTGCTACCTCAGACTCCTGAGTTGCTAGGACTACAGGGCTCCACAGTGTCTGGCGAGTCTCTTTTCTTGATGCGCTCTTTCCAAGAGTGTTATCTTTCCTTGACTTTCTTTTCCTGTAACATTTTCTTGTCACTGAGAATCAAGTAATAGGTATAAATTCCTCTTAAACTCTTTTGGAGTACTGATACCCACAGTGAAATCTCCTCCTCTCAGTTTGTCCGATGAGACTTGTTCTTAGCTTAAGTAGGGGGAAAATGTGAGCCCTGTGCAGGTCCAGACACGGGACAGAAATGGAAAGCATGGGAACGCGTCTTGGAAAATCACTCAGGCTGCCTTCTGAGTGGCCCAGCAGTGTTCTGCGTTAACACGGTGTTGCGGCTTGCAGTTCCCACCGAAGGTCAGCTTCACCACAGCTCTGAAATTTTCCACTGTCCTTTGCTTTGAAAGTTTCCACTTAGCAAGGGCCAGGGATTTTTCAGCTGGCGCTAGGCTGGTGCATGAGTTTCTGTCAGCCTCTCATCTGGGCTCCTGTTTCCTTATTTATAAAAATTGATTATTTCTCAGCTCCCTTCTGTGGTGGATGATCTCAAACACTTAATGCTTGCTTTTTTCATTGAATTAAGTAGAAAAGCTAATCTGTCAAAATCATCCTGGGTTTTGTTTGGCTTTCTCTTTACCCGTATTGGTCGTGACCATCTGATGTTTTTCTATTTTTATCTTTTAATTAAATCAATATTTTATCTGTTGTTGTTGTTGTTGTTGTTGTTGTTTTTATGATATTGGGGTCTTGAACCCAGGGCTCCATGCATACTTTGCAAGCACAGTACCCACTGAGTTGCACCTCCGGCCGCCCTCCTGCTTTTTTTAAATTTTTTTTTTGAGATGGTCCACTAAGTTAAACAGGTTGCCTGTGGCCTCAAACTCACCATCCTCCTAGTTCAGCCTCCTGAGTTCTAGGGATTACAGGGGGCCACTACCATTTCAGGCTTCTTCCATGAGGGTCACTATGAGTCAGACACGACTCAGCGGCACCTATCAACAACAGCAGCAGTTGAAGCCAGCACTGTTTTTCCATTTTGAATGGTCTTTGGTGGAAGACTGATGTGAAGCCTTGTTACATCCCTGTCAAGTAGGATAATTGCCTTTCTGGTGTTAAGCAGAAGGACTAGTGGTGATGGCATCTAAGCCCTTTCCTCATGGGTTCTCTTATACCTATCTCTACCTGGGACAAACATTATTTAAACATCGTATGCTAAATAATTTGAATTTTCCAGCAGATAATATGCCCAGGTTGCACTACAGGACAGGGCTTTTATAAGATGTCATCCATGTTGAGGGGACAGCTTTATCATGCCAATGTTTATCTGTTTTTTTAAAAATACTGCCTTGGATATGGTGAGGTTTGGTTTTTTGTCTTTTAATGTAATAGAGTGTTTGGAATTTTGTGTAATGAGAAACCAGAATTTCTTCTCAAATCTCAAAGGTCCTAATGTTTTTGACTTCAAAATTAGAGACTCGTCAGAGACTGACTTACTGGAGCCTCCGATCACCTCGATCCTCTTGCCTCATCCTTCTGGTGCTGGGATTACAGACATGCACCACCACAGCCAGCTCAATTCCTACTTTTATTTTTATTACTTATTCATTTATTTAGTCATTCTTGAGAGCAAACCCAGGGTCTTTCGTTCTACCACTGAGCTGCACCTAACCCCCTTTTTTCATTTTTGTTTTGAAACAGGGTCTCACTATAAGTTGTGCAGGTTGCCTTTACCCTTGAATTTGTGATCCTCCTGCCTCTGCCTCCCAAGTCGCTGTGATTACATGTGTGTCCTACTTCACTCAGCCACATTTCTACTTTTAAATAGTACTGAATTTTTAAGTGAATTTCACTGGAAGAGACCTACTGCTGCTCATTCTCTCTTCCCTCCCTTTCATCTTTGTGTGACCTTTGACAAATTTGTTTTTACCCTTTGGAGCCTTGATTTTTTTTTTTTTTTTTTTCCTATAAGATAAATGAGTTATTTTTGTGAAGATCTAGGAGGCAAATATCCTAAGAATTTTCTTGTGTCTTCACCCATTCCTAGTCTTCTCTGTGTGTTTGAGGTCACTGTGGTAATGCTGGTCTGGTTTGCTCTCTGCTTAGGTTGCGTCTGCACTGGAAAAATGGAAGACAGCAATCCGTGAAGCTCAGACTTTTTCTAGAATGCACGTTCTACTTGGGATGCTAGATGCCTGTATCAAGTGGGATATGTCAGCAGAAAACGCTAGATGCAAAGTCTGTCGAAAGAAAGGTATATTTCGATCAGATTTACTAATCTGAGTTTATTAGGCACTCAAATTTACATTCTTGAGATATTTTGTCACTGAAATAGTTTTGTGTATACAAATTTTAAGTGAGGGCACACATTTTTCTTCTCCTGAAAGTCTGTGAGGTGCTGATATTCGAAATCACGTGCTGGTAAATTAGAGTGGGCCCTTTGTTCAGTTCAATGTACAACAGGATGGATCTCTCCAGTCTTCAGATTTCTAACAGAGCAAAATTAGTTCATCTAAAATGTAAAATCCTTTTGCTATCTCAGAACATTAAGCATCTGGGAAGAAAGAGAGGTACCTCCAGCAGGGGGCAGTCTCTGCACATTGCAGCAAGTGCTCAGCCTTCACCGTTCAGCCCTGAGTCCTACGGAACAAAGCACGTGGGAAAGTGTAGTGCTGGGATTGTTTCATTCTTGTGTGTATACAGAGGGGACGTCATGGCTAAAAGCCATGAGATTGACTTAGTGGCTAAAGTTATCTTAGGAAGCAGTTAGGGTTTAGTTTCCTAGGGGGGAAAATTATGTGAAATCACTTGCTTGAAACTTATTTAAATGAAGGTTGGAGGGCTGAATTCACCCCATCCAGTGGATTTTGTGTATTTACCCATGTGAGGAAGCCAGGTGACTTGGGGGAATAAATCATAGGCGACATGCGCCTAGAGGGGTGCGGAGGCTCAGAGGAGAGCAGCAGAGCTTCCAGCCATGGCCTGGTTTTTGCTGCTTCCTGGCGAATGCTGATTTTCCTGTCCCAGTCCTGGGTAGATTTTGGGCGACCTCATCCCTAAATTACCCATAGTCTGTTTTATGCCCCATTTCTTTTCAGGAAATGCCTGCATTAAAAAGAAAATGGGTTGGGTAGCACTGTCCTAGGGTGTTTGTCCTTTGAGTGCCACAGCTGCTCCTCCAGCTCAGTGAGTCACTGTGCTCCCGACATCGCGGTACAAGTCTCTCTCTCCACAGGTGAGGATGACAAGTTGATCTTGTGTGATGAGTGTAACAAGGCCTTCCACCTGTTTTGTCTGAGGCCGGCCCTCTATGAAGTACCAGATGGCGAGTGGCAGTGCCCAGCCTGCCAGCCTGCGACCGCCAGACGCAATTCCCGTGGCAGGTGGGAATTTCTTCTTTCAAAAACAAATGGGTGAGGAGAATCTCCTCAGAGAGGGGGAGACAAAGTGGACGAAGGAATGCGCCTCGGTGTTCAAACTGAGCGGCTCCAGGGAGGTTTCCATCCATCTTCTAGGCCGAGATCCGATGTTCCTGGTGTGGCAGTGGGGGCTCAGCGTGCTCTCATCCCGTTTCGGTGTAGCAGGGCATTTCTGCTTTTTATTCTTAGCCACGTTCTCTATTTTCTTAAGCATACTTTCTTATAAAGTAACAAACACTCTTCTCGCCTTTTGCCTTCACGCTGACCACTCCTTCATGATTCCTTCTGCTAAAAGTCTCCAAATATATTTCCTTCCCTGCCCGTATCTGTCATGTCTTTCCTCTCATGAGGAAACCTCAGCATGAACTTCCTCTCTCTCATCCTGTATTCGTTTTTGCCACGTGTTGCCAGTCTGCTGTCCATTCTCTGTATTCCCTCCTCTTGTTGGCCCCTCTGATATTTCTCCCCTGGGCTCCCTCACTGGCTTTCTAGCTCTTCTTTACTTCTGTCCCCCCCCCCCCCCCCTTAGTCATCCAGTGTTGTGGTGATGTCAAAATGATAGGCCTAAGGTAAAGATCCGTTCCTGTTCCTTTTCTGAAGCTTCCAGTCTTTCTGTTGCCTCCAGAATAAGGCCCAGACTCCCTAGCCTCAACTTTTGAGATTCCAGCACAGCGTTAGCTGAGGTGTTTGAACTCTGGTTCGTCTCTCTGTGTGTTTGTTGTCAGCTGTTTATCACTTATCCCTGCCTTTTGGGCTTTCCTCCACCTGGGGATCCTCTCTATCTGGCACTCCTGCCTGGGTAAACTGCCCACGTCCTACCTGCAATCTCACTGAAAAGTCCCTGCATTATTAGAATTAATCGCTCTTCTGTGCTCATTGAGCTTTCATTCTGTGAAGCAGTCTTGGGATGCCTGCCTCTGGTCTTTATGGCCACTTTCATACGTGGCTGTCCCTGTGGAGGCTGTCAGTGGCCTGTGAGTAGGGGCGGTGCTTTGTTCTGCATTGGGATATCAATATGGCCAAACCCAGGACCTTGTAAAGAGGACACAACTAATAGTTGCCAAGTTAATGCTTTTGTTTTCCACATTGAAATTTGAGGTCGTAAAAGGGCAGCTTATCGGCACTCTGGCTCCTATAAAGGGCAGAGCTGTTTGATCCTGACCCCCCCTTAACAGTGCGCCCGGGTTATTTCTCACTCCGTCCCGGCTGCACTTAGGGAGAGCAGGCACGCTGCTCTGAAACGGCGGGCCTGGACCAGCTGTTCTGAGCTGGGATTACCATTGCTTTGATGTACAGTCATCTGCAAGCTGTCTCACTCCTGGAAGGAGGCCATCAAGGTGGAGAAACACCTGTCTGGGCCCTGTTTATTCTTTCAGTCACCCCTGAGTTGGGGACAGCTTTTAGTACCTGAAATGTGACCTTATCTGGCTCTTTGTCTGAGACAAAAGTAATAGTGTTTTGTATTGTTCTGTGTTGGGAGGGTAGGGTGGGATTTTGGTCTTGATTTCTGTTGCCATTGGTGTCTAGTCTAAAGCCTCTGGGCCTGAGCAGAGGGAGGCGTACGGTAGTAGCTTGGATCCCCATTCTGTGAGGGGTCAGCCAGGCCTAGGCTTCGGGTCTTTCCCCTTGTTATCAACTCTGTCTCATCTGTGAAGGGACAGGGGTTGCTGGGATCCTTGTGGGACCCCAGCCCTTCTCAGGACCCCTCTGGGCTAGAACTGTTTCCCATGTGGTTTTTCCGTCCCAGGAATTACACCGAAGAGTCTACCTCCGAGGACAGTGAAGACGAGGGGAATGAGTCAGAGGAAGTGGAAGAGGAGGAGGAGGAGGAGGAGGAAGATTACGAGGTGGCTGGATTGCGGTGTAAGTATCTCGTTTGTCCCCGTCTCCAGGCCGCCAGGAGGTGGCCGTTGTTCTCCCAGTGCCGCCTCCCTTTCCTCTCCGTGGCTGTGGTGTAGCTGCGCTGCCTCGCAGCCCAAATGGCTTCAGGAGGCCCTTGCTCAGCACCTGCTGGAGGAGCAAAGGCAGCTTGCTGTCAGCAGCGCCAGCCCACGATGGCTTCACTGGCCCTAAGATTTAGTGGAATTCAAGGTCCCCAGCACGTTTATGACAAGGCTGCTGGTCGGAAGCCCTCCGTGTGCAGAGGGTGGGTTGAGGGATTGCCAGGCGTCTGGCTTCTCCTAACAAGTTTTTCTCGGTCTCTGGCCACACCCTGGTTCTCTTCCCTGGAGGGCCCAGGTCTGTGGCTTTGCTGGTAGGAAAGAGAGGACCGGTTTTTCTGAGGTGCAGGCGTGAGGTGTGAGGAAGGGTCAGCTCTGACGTCACTGGAGGCATGGCCTGAGGAGAGAGTGGCCTGGTTACTTACACTCGCTGCACGGCCTCTGCCTCTCCCCTGTGCAGTGTTCACGTCACTGAGCGCATTGCCATTGCCGTGGTTAACCTCCAGTCCAGCCCTTTGAACAGCCCCCTCGTTCCAAAATAGGTGGTAGGCCACAGAGGGGGGTTGCAGAGACTGCACGGTTCCTAGGATCATCGCAACTCTGAATGATTGTCCTGGGTGTGAGAAGACAGCGGGTGTCTTGTGTGACCACCACCTGCTGCGGTAGCGCTGCCACCACCTGAGGCTCTGGGCTGTACTCAAGGCCCCTCCCCCCAGCCTTCCTAGCCTGCACTCCAGCTGTGTCCCAGAGGCCACCTCCCATCCTGACAGTGCTCTGTTTACTAGGCATGGCTTTTCAGGTACTCTAGGGCAGTCCATCAGCCCTGCATCGCAAGGAGACCATCCTGGCTTGGCTAGAGTTGTGACCTAGATGCACGTTTATCTAGGAAGAGCTTTTGAACGTAGCAGCGATTGATTCTGTTTATTTTGAAACTAGTGAGTGCTTCCCGCTCCCACGTTGCTCCTGTTCTGAGGAATACGTTCCTCCCCAGGTTTCTAGGGTTTCTGTCTGCCGAAAGGACCCAGGAAGTATCTGGTCCTGCAGAGCCCTTTGTAGTCGGCCCTTCTGGCCACTGAAGCTGTGGTTCCCTGGTACAGCTCAGAGCCCTGGCCCCCGAGCCTCAGCTTCTTCCCCTTTCTTACTGGACTTGTCTGGTGCCAGAGGTCTTCACATAGCAAGAAGGTAGACAGTATCGTTCACTGATGCTCTGCAGCACTGCCCCCCTGCGCTTCCTCTCTGCCCACAGTCAGCTCCCCTCTCCCCAGGGCCTTAGCAGGAGGGGTGGTGGAAGATGGTTTCACGGAGAAGCCTCACGCTGGTCCTGGTCCGTGGGGAGCATGGCTCCCCGCAGGCATCCCAGGGAATGCTGTCTGCCTGACGCTGAGCACCTCTTGTAAAGCAGACGCAAGCGGCCTTGGTGCCTTCAGATTTGTTCTCTTTGTGGATACTCGTCGGGCTCCCAGGAAGGGGCCTGGCCCACCCTCTGGGGTTTTCAGAAACACAAGGAAGCAGGACTAGAACTAGCCCTGAGTTGGATCCATGGAAGGTGTGTGGCCCTTTATGTAAGCGTCACCTCTTCGCAGAGATGATTGGCTAGGGAGTGCAGGATAACGGGGAGGTGTGGGGCAGGGCCCGCTTTCTGGGCAGCTGGCGGCTCGGGCAGAAGTGCGTGTGCTCAGGCTGAGCTCCGGCTCGAGGAGATCCCCACCGCTTTTCCTCCTGAGGAAGGCAGTTTACGGTTGACTTCTTCAAGGCCTCGTTCCTGTGAGGAACTAACAGGGTGGGGACAGGAGACAGAAGAACTGGGGGACCTGGCCTTCTGCAAGCTCCTTGAGAGTTGAAAAAGGCATGCAGCTGGGTGCCATGGCACTCACCTGTAATCCCAGTGACTCAGGGGGCTGAGGCAGGAAGATCGGGAGTTCAAGGCCAGAGGCAGCCTGTGCAAGTTAGCCGGGCGTGGTGGTGCACGCCCGTAATCCCCAGCATTTAGGAGGCTAAGGCAGGAGGATCGATGCAAGTTCGAAGCCAACTGGGTTACGTAGGTCTGTCTCAAAAAACCCCCCACAAAACTCAAAAACAAATCACAATTTTAAAAAATTAAAAAGGGGCTATGGACGCAACTCAGTGGTAGAGCACTTGCCTAGCCTGTGGGAGGCCCTGGGTTCAACCCTCCCCTACCACCGCCACAAAAAGAAAAGAATGAGAAGGAAAGGTGCACATTCTTCATGCGTTCATGGTCCCTCAGTGTCCTGTGAGAGGGAAAGCCAGCCACAGCACCTGCAGCCTCAGGAAGCCTCTACCCCTTCCCAGCCCACCTGTGCCCTCGCCTTCCTCCGTCTGCCCTGAGTCCATGCATTTTATTTCAGTGAGACCTCGAAAGACCATCCGGGGCAAGCAGAGCTACATCACCACCGCAGCAAGGCCCGGCCGGCCCCCCGGGAAGAAGTCGCATCCTGCCAGGAGGTCACGACCAAAGGCATCCCCTGTGGATGACGCTGAGGTTGATGAGCTGGTGAGAGTTGCTTATTATCCTCCCTCTGGCCTTTCTGTTTCTGATTCCCCACCCCAGCACTAGGAATTCACAAGGCAACAGGTGGGAGAGCCTCCCCTCGCCTCCCCTACTCCTCTCCAGGGGGGCAGGTGGGTGGCCTTGGGGCAGGCCCTCCAGGGGCGGCTCTGCCCGCATTCCCCTGCCCCGGCCTGCACACACTGTCTCTGCTAGCTAGCAGGCCTCCTGCAACTAAGACTTTAAAATAGCATCCATGTGTCTCTGGTGGGCCCAGAGGGGTGGGCCTCCCTCGTGGGAATGTCAGCAATGTGGGAGCCTCACTAACTGTTGGGTCTTTTGCCCACAGTTGTTATGGGAGGGACATTAGCTCCCCTCTGCTCCTTGGCCAAGATAATTTTAGTAGTTTTGTTTTAGATCTCGCTTAAGCTTTGAAGAACAGAAAGAAGCTCTTGAAAACTTGCTTTTGCTTGTCGTCACAGCTGAAATTGGCACTGAGGACGTAAAGCAGGCCCTTAGGGAGAGCAGAAGGCACTAAAGAGCCTCCTGCGTGCCCAGCCCTCACCCCTTTGAGCTGTGGCTCCTGCTACTTTGAGTCCCAGCTGGTCCTGGCTGCCTGGGAGGCCCCTTCTCTTCCCCGTGCCAGCAGTGGCAGAGCCTGGGAAGGGACCTGGGCCTCTGGCTTTTCTCCCTAGAGGTCCCCTGCCCTGTGGAGTTGGCCGCTGCCGGTCCAGCCGCCCTCCTGATTTCCTGCAGTTGCTTGTCGATACCCATCCTTCGTGTCGCCATAATCCTGGGTCCATCTGCTCGCAGGGCTAGCATCCTGTTGACAGGGGCCCTCTCCGGCCACCCCGCAGCAGTTCTGCTATTAATACAGCAACTGCTGGTGCCTCTTCTGCTTTGATCGCCATCCACCCGGGCGGAGGCAGGTGGCCAAGGGGACGATGCCACCTCTGGAGAGCGCAGTCAGGTGACCTTGACATCTCTGCCCCCCAGGAATTGGTTGAATTTTCCTTGCTTCTCTTTTTTCTGCCCTGCCTGCCCTCCTCCTGCTCTCAGGCCTGTTATAACCCTCTTTCCACGACACCAGGTGCTGCAGACCAAGCGCAGCTCCCGCAGGCAGAGCCTGGAGCTGCAGAAGTGCGAGGAGATCCTGCACAAGATCGTCAAGTACCGCTTCAGCTGGCCCTTCAGGTGCGCGCCCTGCTCCGCGAGCGGGCAGGGTGGCGGGGAGGTGGTGCGAGCGCTCAGCAAGGCGGCCAAGGGACGCCCAGCTGAATGCGGGACTGCTGAGGTCCCTGTCTTTCAGGGCATGTCCCAGTGGCACGGGAAGTGACTTTCCTAAACGGGTGGCACAGCTCTTACACGGCGAGCACACAGCCAGCGGGTGTGGGCGTTCCGGGGCGGTTCTTCCACAGCAGGGCCTCCCAGGGCGCTCAGCAGGGCAGTTTCTCCATCGGGCCTTCCCCACAGGGAGCCTGTGACCCGGGACGAGGCCGAGGACTACTACGACGTGATCACCCACCCCATGGACTTCCAGACCATGCAGAACAAGTGCTCGTGCGGGAACTACCGCTCCGTGCAGGAGTTCCTCGCCGACATGAAGCAGGTGTTCACCAACGCCGAGCTCTACAACTGCCGCGGCAGCCACGTGCTGAGCTGCACCGCCAAGACGGAGCAGTGCCTGCTGGCGCTGCTGCACAAGCACCTGCCCGGCCACGCGTACGTCCGCAGGAAACGCAGGAAGTTTCCCGACCGGCTCGCCGACGACGAAGGGGACAGTGATCCAGAGCCGGTTGGACAGTCCAGGGGACGAAGACTGAAGAAGTAGAGAGGCGGGGCCCTGGTAAGGGAGCCGAGGAGGGGGAGCAGTGTGAGACCGCCAGGGCGGGTGGGGGCCAGGGCAGGGAGATGGAGAAGAACTCCCAGGGAGGCACCCACAGTCTTCCAGAAACGCCCGCTGTCCCGGGCCTGGGCTGTGTTTCTAGAACACCCTCCCCCCACAGGCCCATACTCAAGCAAAGCTCTCGGGCAGCCCGATAACCAAGCTGGTGGGCTCTGCCCAGAAATAGTAGCGGCAGAAACCACCTCCACCCTGCATTCTGGGAGTTGCCAGGGGGGCCTGGGAGCACTGCGGGCTCCTCCTGTGACCCCAGCCCTCTTTCCTCCCTGAGGTCCCTCCCACCTTGGCTCTGCAGCAGCGCCAGGCCCCTCTGGTCTCCAGGAGGGTGCTGTATTAGGCAGCAGGAGCGAGAGTAGTCAAGCCAGTCACGGAGGGGTGTTGAGTTTTTTTATTCTATATTTATACACAGTCCTGTTTCTTTAAGCCCGCACTCTGTCTTCCTCCTCCCTCTCAGGTGACAGTGTTAGTGAGTGCCATGCAGAATTCTGTGTTCACCAGCATCATGGGACAGTTGTGGTGTTTTAAGTTGATCTTGGCAGAGGAAAGGGACATTTCCCGGAGCCATTCCTGAGTACCCCTCCCCTGCTTTGTGACAGCCCTCTTCCCCACCTTACCACCTCAGAAAACAAGAAACTAAGGCACTTCACATAGAGACCGGAGTCCTGCTTGTAATCATGCTTACAACCTTTACTTTGAGAGTCTGGCCAGAGGGTGTTGGAGCCCAGCCCACCCCCATACCAGACAAGCTCTTAGGGAGCCGAAGAGGAGCAGGAAGGATTTCAATGTTTAATTTTTTTTAATTGACTTTTCTAGTTATTAAAAGTTGCTTGTTTCAGCAGTGATATTGTATAAAGAACATCTTGTAAAATATTTGTCATCTTGCTTTGGCACATGTACAGTATGATTTCTATGATAATGTGTTTGCTTTACTCCCCTGCCCTCTCCCTCTGCCTGCTGCCCTCCTTCAGAGAGGACAGGCTGGAGGCCCATCCAGGCAGGTGTTGGGATCCATTGGCGGCTGGGAACCCTCTGCCTGCGTGGTGACGCGCTCTGCCTCCTTGTCCATACCTGCTCCTGCTGTGCCCATTCTGGCCTCAGACTCGGAGACTGCGAACCACGTGTGTCGGTGGTCAGTGCCAGCGAGGTGGGCTGAGGGCAGGGGGTGCTGCTCCAAGCGCCCTTCCCACAGCCAGTCTAGCCTAGTTGTTATATTTAGGCAGAAGTTTGTAGTCTTCTCTCCCTTTTATGACAGATTTTGATAAAAGTACAAGACAGGGTTTAATTTTCTTTTCTATCAACTTTGAATTTGGAAAACGTGAGCCCCTCAGCTCTTCTGTACCTGTTGAACAGAAAAGCAGCCACCGCAGCGGTCGCCGCTCCTGGACCGAGCGCAGCCCGTCTCAGGGAGCCTCACCTGCGGTCTGGCTCCCTCCGCCCTGCCCAGGGCTGGCGGGTAGGTTGCGCTTCCCTCTCCACGTGTGGAGTGAGCACCGGCACACAGCGCCATGACCCCAGCCGCCGCGCCTTGCCCTGCTTCTTACCCCGGGTCCAGTCTGTTCTTGTTACAGTGAGAATCCCACGTTCCCACCGCAGCGACATCGGAATTGTTGGTTGTTTTTTAAATTGTCTTTAAGGAGGAAGGGCCCCATTAAAGGGTGAACTTGTAATAAATTGGAATTTCAAATAAACATTATGTACTTGTGTTTATAAGGAAGAAGCAGTTCTGGTGGCTCCTTTGTGCTCTTGGGGTGACGCTGGGTTGTACAGCCCTGGGAGCCCCTTTCCCCTCAGGCTGGACGGAGCACCTCTCATGGACAGCATGGACTGTCCACTGTGTTTCTTAACTTCCAGACACATTCCTAATGGCCTGGGCACACAGCATGGCCCCCAGTCCTCTCCTGGGCTTCTCTGTCTACCTGTCTGTCCCCCCAAGTTTCTTCTGAAGCTAGGAGTTAGGGGAAGAGTGTTTTTTAAAGACATCGCCGTGGTATTTCATGTGGTCCTTTAATTTTGGGGAAACTCCTAACATTTTCTGTTTAAGGAAAAATTTCAAACATACACAAAGAGTGAAAAAGTTAATGAATTCCCATGTACTCCGCCTCAGCGGTTCTACCGCATGGCCACTCTTGTTTTATTTATGCCTCATTCGCTTTTCAAAGTCAGGGTGGTGGATCTGAGGAGGTCGCTGTTGGTAGCCGCCCGCCTGTGGAATACAAAGATTTTTCTGGGCTACCTTCGTACAGCTAATGACTGAGAAGCAAGCCTGCCAGTCCTGACTGCCGGGAGCAGGCGTGGCCACAGGTGGGGTGGGAGGGGCCTCTGATGTGAGCCTGGGCCCTGGTGGGGGTCCTGCTGTGGACTTGCTGGCCTCAGTGAGTGTGGAGCCGCCCAGGGCGTGCACTGAGCTTGCGTGGGTTTTCAGTTGTGCGTGGAGGAAGCGGGCTGGCCACAGTGTCTGACTGGATTTGAGCAGCCCCGTTCCTCAGGCGGGTCTCCTAGGTGCACACGGGCAGCATCTGTGGGGCCGTCACCCCTCCACGGTCTGCATCCTGGTCCTGTTCGGCAGCCCAGCACGTCCTCCCCGCTCGCTCCAGTACAGGGTAAGAAGCCACTTCAGTTGGTCGCCACAGGTAGGGATGTGAGAACTCCATGCGGAATCCCTGTCTATTCATCCTCCGTACCCTTTCTCCTCGTCCTTTCTTGGATGAGAATATGGCCAGTGGCAGTGAGGTGGCGTCTGGATTTTAAAGCAGCCACTCAAGAGGGCTCCTCTCCCAGCTTGCTGGGACCCTGAGTGTCACGGTATTGAGTGAGAAGCTCAGGCCAGGTAGGAGGAGAAGGTGACCTTTCTGTTCCTCTCTGTCCTCAGGCTTCAGGCCTTTTCACACCAGGGCTGCCCCGAGTTGGGAGCTTCTGCCTTCAAGGGGAGCTGCATGGGGCCTCAGAGGCTGCAGTCAGGGCTAAGGCATTCTACGGGCCCTCACCAGCATGGGCTCAGAGCTGCAGTGGCCGGCGCAGCCTACCCACGGCTGCAGACCTCTAACGCTGCCTTGAGCTCAAACCCAGGGCCAGAGAGGGGCTGGGGGCACACGGTGCCTGCTTGGTTGCTGAAGTGTTTTTGCTTGGCTCTGAAGTGTTCCCTCTTGAGTTCAGCCCTCGGAGAGGCATTTATCTCTTCCCCATTTGCTTTGCCCATCTCCAGACATCACCTCCCTGAACTGTACCTGCCGCTGTTCCCAACACTGGGCCACATCAAGACCATGGCGTGGCAGAAAAGCTGGAGGCAGACGGCCTCAGCTGCCAGTGCGGCCTCAGCTGCCAGTGCAGCCTCAGGCTGCCTGGCTGTGACTGTCAGCCAGCCAAGCCCTCTCTGAACACATCCGGTCTGTAAGAGGGGACAGCAGATGAAGACGCCCAGAACGGCCCTCAGCACATGGGATTCCTCCGTCCTTTTCCTCCAGCGTCTGGGACTCTGGTTCCAGAGTGCCCTCCATGGCTGAGAGGCCTTCACTGGCATGGCCCGCCTCTCCCTCCTCAGTCCTGTTTGTTACTAGGTACTGTCGAGTCATAGGGTTTTCAATGGCTGATTGTTTTGGATTGCTTTGGGAGTGGACTGCCACATCCTTCTCCCGTGTTTGCAGTGCTGGGGATCAAACCTGGGTCCTCAGGGAGTACAGAGCAGCGTTCTACCAACTGAGCAAAAGCAGAGCCCCTTTGGAGGCCTCCCCTCCCCATCACCCTCTGTGCCCCCACTTTCCCCTTCCCTGTCACCCTGGAAGCCAGCATCACGCTCGTTCCAAGTGTCAGCAAAGCCCAGCTGCACTGCTACCCACTCACTGACTAGGGTGCCCTTTCGACGCTCACCGCCACTGCCACTTGCCTTTCTCTTCCCAGGTCTCTAGAATCTCCTGCTCTAGCCGCCCGTCACCTGACACAGGCCCTTAGCGCCTTCACTGGCTGTAAACCAGCCCAGTGCTTCCACACCTTCCCAACCCCTCCCATGCCCTCCAGGAAAGCTCATTCCGCCGCTCACTGGAAGACCCTTGCACAGGGTTATAAGTTTAGCTCACTTGGCTTTATTGACCAATGGCACAGACTTTATTTTTGTTTATTTTTTTTTTTTTTAAAGAAAGGCTAGCCTCGAACTTGCTATCCTCCTGCCTCAGACTTCCCAAGTACTGGGGTTACAGGTGGGTGTCAAAGGTGCAGACTTAGTGTGTGTCCTACAGGAAGGGAAGGATGAGGGCATTCACTGTGTAAGGAACTTTGTAGGGAAAGAATCCCCCAGGGGCGGCCTCCTGGTGAGGGATAAGCTTTAACACCCCCGCCCCCACTCATGCTGGACCTGTCTAGGAACTTAACAAACCTTTTTGGTTCTCTCTGGACTTCTTTCTTGTCCTCTGGTGGCCGATACAGGGCCAAGAGCTCAGGACTGAGAGGCCCTGCATATGGAGCTCAGCCTTATTGATAGGAAGACATCAGTCATGGGCATAAGAGCTCCTTCCCTGCCTGGGGCCTCCCCTTGGCTCCAAAGTGAGCCAAAGTGGGTGCTTTGATCCAAGTGCCCACCTTTGATCCAGCAGCTGTGGAGTCTGAGGCAGGAGGATCGTAACTTCAAGGCCAGATGCAGCCTGTGTAACTTAGCGAGACCCTGTTTCAAGATAAAATGAAAAGGACCAGGGGTGCAGCCCAGTAGTAGAGGGCCTCCCTAGCCTCCATGAGGCCCTGGTTTAATGTCCCAGTGCTGAAGCGAGGTGGGCTGGGGTTTAGCTCCGTTGGCAGAGTGCTGCTCTCTGCACTGAGGCCCTGGGTTTGATCCCCAGCACCACAGGAATGGGAGGATGAGCCGGGCGCAGTGGTACACACCTGTAATCCCAGCAGTTTGGGAGGTAGAGGCAGGAGGTTCACAAGTTTGAGACCAGAGGCAATCTGCGTAATTTAGCAAGACCCTGTCTCAAAAAAGTAAAAAAAAAAAAGGGCTGAGGGTACAGCTCAGTGGTCCAGCACTTGCAGAGCATGCAAGCACAATGCCCAGGGGTTCAACCCCCAGTACCACCAAAAAAAATAAATAAATAAATAAAAAATGGGAGGATGTGGCAGCCCACTCCCAAAACGATCAGCCACAGAAAACCTTATGAATAGCAGAGAAGCACTGATACAATGCCACGCATGGCACAGTTTTGGGGACTGTTTGTTCTGTCGTATGTAGGGTCCTTGTGAATCAGACTCGATTCGACATCTAACCCCACTACCACCAAAGTGAGGCTGAGACCAGGGCTAGGTCTTGGGGACACGGCATGCTGGCTGCGTGCAGTGTGCACCCAAGGACAGTGACCAAGACCTTCACCTGGCTGGAGCCAGTGGGCCAGGAAGAGGCCAAGACGGAGCCCTGGGATCTGACCCCAAGCTGACAGGCGTCTCTGGGGTGGGCACACATACCTGGCTACATGACGGAGACAGGGCAGGTCCCAACAGCCCTGATCTTCCCCAGCCTACAGACACACATGCGACCTTTCCCCGGCTCCTGCACACAGGCGTGCCAGCTGCCCCAGCAGGGCTGCGCACCACCCTTGACCTTCCCCATTCCCACAGCTGCCTCTAGGACCTCAGGTCCTCCACAGCTCCAGGAGCTGGGGTCCCCATCCCCACTAAACTCAAGGGCTCTCCACTTCCAGCCCTTGTCTGCACTACCACGATGGCCACACGCCAGTCAGGCCCCCTCTTCCCCTCCGCCCCCAGATGGAGGTGGCACAGGAGGGCCTAGACCTGGGCCCCAAGGAGGACGCAGGACCTACCAGCAACCTCTAAAGCAACAGGGCCAGTCATCCTCCAGCCTCAATCCCCAGGGAGGGGCCCTTCGAGACCCCAAGGCAGCAGGCTGGCGCCCTGGTTTTCTACGTAAATGAAGAAAGCAAAGGGAGAGAAGAGGGGAAACTTACCCACGGCCCCACACAGGCTAGACACCCCAGGGCCAGAGGGGGCAATGTCTTCCCCTGGGGATTCCCTGAGGGTCTTGGCAAGCATCCTAGTCCCACTTCAGAGGCATGGGGAGCCGGCCGGGGGAAACACCCAGTCTGGCATGCCTGCAAAACACAGCTGCTCTCCAGGAACCTCCTCCTGAGTGGCCGGGAGCTAGAAAACAGGGGGCCGGGGGCGCAGCTCACAGGGAGACGCCTGCCTGGCCCTCACCCTCCTGCCGTCCCCCTTCCCAGCCCAAGGAGGACTCAGCAGTGCCACACGGGGGGGGGGGGGTTTATTCCAGTCACAGCTTCCAAAGAAATGCAACAATAAATTACATCATTAAATAAACTGCCTGCTGGACCTCGCTCTCTTCGGCCCCCTCCCCATCAACTAGCACCCCGTGGGGACTCGGCCGGGCCCACGCCCTTCATGTAAGGAGGACGGGGACATGAGCCTAACTGGTTCCCTTCCGGGGTCCCCGGCCCCCTCGCCTCACTTGCCTGTTCTTGACAGCTGGACAGCTGCTAGTCAGCTGTCTCCTGGAGTGGGGGGAGGAAGGGCCGGGCAGGGACAGCCAGGGTCCTGGGCCTGTGTCGCTAGAGGTGTGTGGGGTTCTCCAGAGAGGGGTCTGTTTTAGTCATGTGCAAGACCACCGTGGGGGCCTTATAGTGGCAGTGGGTGCCCCGGCCGTAGCCCCCAGGGGCCCGGCAGGCCTTGGCCCGGGCCCGGCCGGCTACCATCTTGCGGTGGCACAGACTCTGCCAAGTCTGGAAAGTCTTGGAACTCCATACCCAGACGCCGCTGGTGATGCCCACCACCAGCGACATGAAGATTTTGAGCATAAAGACAGCCACGGTGGGCACGGAGCCCCCGGGCAGCGAGCAGTCCCTCCGGCCTCCCGGCACCGTGGTGGCTGCGCAGGGCTGCTCGGTGGCCCGGAGACGCCAGAAGTCCATGTTGAGCCGTTCGTAGACGTAGCAGACGATGACGCAGGTGGCGGGCACCGTGTAGAGGATGGAGAACACCCCGATCTTCACCATCAGCTTCTCCAGCTTCTCCGTGTTGGTGCCGCCCGTCTTCATGATCTTGCGGATGTGGAAGAGGGCGACGAAGCCCGTCAGGAGGAAGCTGGTGCCCAGCACCAGGTAGCAGGACAGGGGCACCAGCACGAAGCCCGTGAGCGCTGCGGCATCCATGCTGGCCACATAGCAGAGCCCCGTGAGCTCGTCCCCAGCCACCTTGCGCAGCGTCAGGACCACGATGGTCTTGAGCGCCGGGAGCCCCCAGGCCGCCATATGGAAGTAGCTGCCGTGGGCTTCTATGGCTTCGTGGCCCCATTTCTTGCCCGCCGCCAGGAACCAAGTGAGCGTCAGGACCACCCACCACAGCGAGCTGGCCATGCCGAAGTAGTAGAGCAGGAGGAAGACGAGGGTGCAGCCCGTGTTCTCCAGGCCCTCCTGGATCACGTAGAGCGCGCCCGCCTCCTGGTCGCAGGCCACGCTCTGCGCGCCGGCCACGGCGCGGATGAGGAAGGCCAGCGAGTAGACGTTGTAGCACATGGAGAGGAAGATGATGGGGCGCTCGGGGTACTGGAAGCGGTGGGGCTCCAGCAGAAAGGTGAGCACGGTGAAGGCGGTGGAGAAGAAACACAGGGCCGACCACACGGCCATCCAGATGAGCGCGAAGTCCTTGTCCCGCCGCGACCAGAACACCTCGACGCCCGGCCCGCAGCGGGGCGCACACGAGCGGCTCTTCTCCACGTACTGGAACTTCTCCGGGTTGTCGCAGATGCCGCTGCCACCCGCGCCGCCGCCCGGGCCGGGCGCCGGGTCTCCGGGGGGCCTGGCGGGCCGCGGCGCCACGGGCAGCATGCCCAGGCCCTTGTGCGACTCGGCGGGGCCGGCCGTGGCGTTCTCGGGCGCCTCCATGCAGAGCGCGTGCGGGTCGTTGCGGGTGGGCAGCCGGGCGCAGTCGAGCGAGTCGGGCCAGCCGAAGTTGAACTGCTCCATGATGGGCGCGCAGCGCAAGCGCGCCTGCTCGCACATGGGCCGGCAGGCGGGGATGGGCGTCGAGACCTGGTCGGTGCACATGGGCGCGTAGAGCGAGCACAGGAAGAAGCGCAGGTGGCTGTGGCAGCCGTACTGCACCAGCGGCGCGAACTCGGCCAGCTCGGCGGCCGCCTCGCCCTGCGACGTGTGGCCCAGCAGGTTGGGCATGCGGGTCAGGTTGTAGCCGATGCCGCGGCACATGGGGATCGCCACCGCCTGGCACGGCGCCGGCCCGCGCCCGCGCTCCGGGTCGAAGCGGCCGATCTCCAGCGCCGCGCCGCCCGCCGCCAGCAGCTGCCGCAGCAGCAGCGGCAGCAGCAGCGCCCGGCGGAGCGGCGGCGCGGCCATCCCGGGCGGCCCCGGCTCACTCGGGCCGCGCCGTCCCGCGCCCCCCTGCCTGCGCGCCACGTCGCGGGGCGCGCGCCATCGCCGAGCCGCCCGCGGGTGTCCACGCGGGCAGCCGCCGGAGAGACAGGGGGCGCCGAGCCTGCCCAGCCGCTGCCACCGCCGCTGCCACTGCCACTGCCACTCGAGCCGCCGCCGAGCCGGAGCCGGCGCGGTCTCCCGGGGGCCGCAGCTACAAGCCCTGGGGCGGGGCTCCGGGCGGACACGCCCAGGGGCGGGGACTAGAGTGCCGGTCACGCCCCCGCGGGGCTTTAAAGGCGCCGCGTCTCGCAGCCGCACTGGGAGCCACACTGGAGGGTAAGAGGGACATCTGCCTTCCCACCTTCCTTGTCCACTCGCTTCCTCCCCTTCCCTTGCCGCCCACTTTCTCCCCTCGACAACGGGACAGTGTGCGGAAAAATCCCCCCTGCCTACAACACCGTAGCCTCTTTTCACCCCCAAGTGTGGAAGAACACGTGTAAGGCCTCCAGGCGTGGGAAACCTCGATATTTATTTATTTATTTTTAAAGTTTTTTATTTTATTATTATTATTTTTAATGGTACTGGTGGCTGAACTCAGGGCCTCGCGCTTGCATGCTTTGCAAGTGATGGACAGTTGAGCTGCACGCCGAGTCCTTTTTTTTTTTACTTTTTTTGAGACGGGGTCTCCCTAAATTGCGCAGACCGCCTCTGGTCTTGCGATCCTCCTGCCTCCGCCTCCCCAGCGGCTGGGATTACAGACATGCTCCACTGCACCCGGCTGGAACCCTGGGTTTTTGTACTCAGTGACTGTTCGAGTGTAGCCTCGGCCTCTTCACTGGTTGTATGTGACTTGGGGCTTTTCTCTCTGAGCCTCAGTTTATTGTTCTGTAAAGTGGTCAGGTAATCCTGTAGTCTTGCACCTGCTTGCTGAAGGATTTCGATGCACGCTTGACCTCCCCAGTGTCTTCTCAGCAATCCCGGAAGGCTGCACTACCCCCATTTCTTAGACAAGGAAACTGAGGCTCCGAGAGGTGTGCTATACTCGGGCATACAGCTACTAGGTGTCCGCTTGTGATTGTCTGGTCCTGGAACCCATAGTAGTTTCACAAAGCCATCTTGCTCCCCCCAGGAGTATTATCATTCTATTATCCCTCCAAAGGTGCCGCGTCCAGACCTCTGGGACCTGCTTAGAAACTGCCAACTTGCCTGGCGCGGTGGCTCACGCCTGTCACCCCAGCGACTTGGAAGGCAGAGGCAGGAGGATCTCAAGTTCGAGCCCAGAGGCAGCCTGCGTAAGTTAGTGAGACCCTGTCTCAAAATAAAAAGTTTTAAAAAGGGGGTGGGGATGCAGCCCAGTGGTAGAGCGCTTGCAATGCATGTGCAAAGCCCTGGGTTCAACCCCCAAGTACTACCAAAAAAAAAAAAAAAAAAAAAAAAAAAAAAAAAAAAAAAAAAAAAAAAAAAAAAAAAAAAAAAAAAAAAGAAAGAAAGAAAAAAGAAAAGAAAAAAGAAAAGAAAAGAAAAAAAGAAATTGAAACTGCCGTTCTATGTAGCCCTGCATGTAAAACCCAAGCATCACTGGACGGCCACCCAAGGAAACCTGCTCTAGGACCCCGTAGAGACTGCCCACCCATGCTGTCCCCACCCCAATAGCCTAGGAATACCTGGAAGACACAGGCTCAGATTCTACATCAGAGCTCAGCCCAGGGCCACGCAGCCCAGTAGCTGCTCAGGATGCTCAGAGAAAGATAGAATGAGTGATTCAGGACTGCTGGGAAGCTAAGAACTGACCCATGACCTACTGTGAGCCAAGTGGGCTCTGGGCAGGCATTTGACAGTGATCTTTTTCAACCCTTATAACTGTCCTAGAAAGAATTCTGCACCTATTTTACAGATAAGAAACTGAGGCTCAGCCAGGCCCGGTGGTGCACGCTTGTAAATCCCAACAACTCAGAAGGCTGAGGCAGGGGGATCCCAAGTTCGAGGCTAGAGGCAGCCTACACGATTTAGCAAGATCCTGTGTTAAAAAATAAAAAAAGGGGGCTGGGGGTGCAGCTCAGTGGTAGAGTAGTAGAGCGCTTGCAAAGTATGTGCAAGGTCCTAGGTTCAGCCCCCAAGTACCACAGAAAGAAAGGAAGAAAGAAAGAAAGAAAAAAGAAAGGAAGGAAGGAAGGAAGGAAAGAGAAGAAACAGACTCAGAAAACTCAAGGTATATATTCAGGATTATGCAGCTCCTAAGGGTCAGAGCCGGTGTGCAAACCCTTCTCCCCCGCATGAGATTGCCTGTTACCCCCCACCAGCAGGAAGGTACCTGCTCATGTGGCCCAGCTTGGCCTACGCCTCCCTACTGTAGAGCTGGGCATGTAGCAGGGATATTTAGGAAGGAGTTGGGACAGCAGTAGTGGCAATGGTGAGAAAACGGGGCGGTCATTTCCCACGCATGCCTGTCATTAGTGCTTCTCTTATAGCCCTGCTGGCGCAGGAAAGGGACAAAGGAAGACATATGCTGTCCCTGGCATGCGCCCAGCCCCTCACTCCCTGGGAAGACCCGAGGGAGAGATTGGGCACCGTGGAGATACAGCCCGCTCTGTGCCCAGCGCTTTGTACGCCTCCGCCCACGTGAGTCGCGAGGTACCGCTTGGGAGAGCCTGAGCTTCCTAACAGGGGGTGGGGGCAGGAGAACGGTCCCTCTGAAAAAGAGGACCCAGCTGGGTGCGGTGGCACAGCCCTGTCATCCCAGGGACTCGAGAGGCAGAGCAGGAGGATCGCAAGTTCGAGACCAGAGGCAGTTGAGTAATTTAGCGAGACCCTGTCTCAAAAAGTAAAAAAATGAGTGGGGGGTGCAGCTCAGTGGTCCAGCACTTGCAAAGCATGCAGGAGCGAGGCCCTGGGTTCAACCCCCAGTACCGCAAAAGAAAAAAAAAGAAAGAAAAGAGGCCCTAGCTCTGCCTAAAGGGTCTTAACATGACCGCAGCAACCCCTTGTCTCCCATGGGGAGGCCTCTGCTCCGGTTCTGGGCTGCAGACGCCCTTCCAGGCGGAGCCCCGCCCATTTTCATTTTGGCCCCGCCCCAAGCCCCGCCCTCAGGCCTCAACAACACCGCGTAGCCCCGCCTCCAGGCCTTTGCCCGCGCTGTTTCCTAGACCAGGACGAGCCTTTCTCTTCTATTGCGTCCAGCACACTGGTCTCAAGCATCACCTAATCCGGGCAGCCCCCTGTTTCTGGACAGGGCTGCAGGCTCTGCTTCTGCACCCCAGCTCCTTGTCCACCCCTTATCCAAGGGCACCGTGAGCCCTCGACCCATCATCCGTCCCTTGCGTCCTCTGCCATACCAGCAGCCGCGCAAGGGGCCAGGGGAGCGTGTTTTGTCCCCTCTATCTCTGGCCCAGAGGCATTGGGCATGGGTGAAAGTGACCCTCAGCCCTGCCTCCTGCCAGGGAGGCCTGGATGTCCCACGCCTGGGACTGGCCATGGAGTCACGTTTTGGGTGCCTCTATTCCCCCTCCGGGATGGCGAGGAGTCAGGGGGGCCTAACTCTGGCAGCCGTGGTAGGGAGGGCGCCCCAGGGCCCATGGGATGCCAGCTCGGTCTCCATGGCAACGGCCAGCTCCTGGGAAGCCAGAGGTGTGGGGGGGTAGGGGGTGGAACAGCCCCGCCCCATGCAGATGCTGCCCGGGAGAGGAGAGGCCTCTTGGGCCATTTGCCCACCCACCCGGCTTTGTCACTCGATTCTCCTCCTTTACAAAGGCCGAACAATACCCGAGGCGCTCACAGAAAGGGAGACTATGCAGAGGGCGGGGCGGGAGGGAGGTCACCGTCAACCCCCATCCTTACCCGAGCCCCTCTCAGCTCCTCCTCCCTGGGAGATGCCAGCCTTCCTGGGGGCCCTGGCTGGCGGCCAACTGTGGGAAAGGACACCCTCCCGCGGGGTTCCCACCCTCGCCCCCCTCCCTGCCCTGGCCCTCCTGGAGACCCTTCTGACCACATTCTCCTGGACGGTGGCCACTGCTCAGCCCCCACTAGACACACACATAGCCCCCGTTCTCAGGGAAGCTTGGAGGTCCCCTTTCCACTCCCCAACACAGCTCTGATATTGCCTCCTCCTGGACGACCCCCCACCCCACTCTCGCCACTGGCCCCCGTGCCTGCCCTGCTGCCAACCAGCCCGCTGCACCTGTGCTGCCTCTTCATGAGCCCCGGGGTCTTCTGGAAGCCGGGACCAGGCTGTGCCTTTCGGTGTCTTGGAGCCCGGCCTGGAATCAGCTCCCATAAAAGTGCGTTGTGTGAAAACAGTGTAGGACTGGGAAGCGGGCTGCAGATCCTTCTAGATGACACTGGATACAGTGGGTCCCGAGGAGGGGAAGTGGGTGTTGAATGGACCCCGGAGTAGAGAGGTCCCCATGTGAGTAAGTGGAGACCAGAAGGACCTTCTTATCTTTTTTTTTTTTTTTTTTTTTTTTTTTCAGTGCTGGGAGTTGAACCCAGGGCCTCGCACCTGCATGCTCTGCAAGTGCTGGACCACTGAGCTGCGCCCCCAGCCCATTATTTTACTTTTTGAGACTGGGTCTCGCCAAATTTCACAGACTGCCTCTGGTCTCGAACTTGCAATCCTCCTGCCTCCGCCTCCCGAGCCTCTGGGATTACAGGCGAGCGCCACTGCGCCCGGCTAAGGACCTTCTTATCTTGTACCGCCTCTGGACATCCAGGATACCGTGCGAAAGAGGCTGTGGGTGACGGAGGACCTTGAAGGTACCAACCGCACTTGCTGCCCAGGCAGGGCCAGGTGGGGACTCGAGGGAAGCTTGGAGAGAGGGGCACCCGATATGTGTGTGTGCAGGCACGTACAAGGTACATGCAGGTGCCTGAGTATTCCTCCTTCTTCTGGTTTGTTCTGTGTTTTGGTGGTGGTGTTTTGAGACAGAGTATTGCTGTGTAGACCAGGCTAGCCTGGAACTCATGACCTTCCTGCCTCAGCCTCCCAAGAACTGGGATTACAGGTGGGTGCCACTATGCCAGGCTCCTCCCTGACCTTGAGATGAGATCCTGAGAGGTTGAGACAGGGTCTCGAGAGGCCCAGGCTGGCCTGGAACTTGTGACCTTCTTGCCTCAGCCTCTGGAGTGATGGGATTACAAGTGGATTCCACCACAACCAATCAACTCTTTTTTTTTTTTTTTTTTTTTTGGTGGTACTGGTGGTTTAAACCCAGGATCTTGTACATACTTTGCAAGCGCCTTACCACTGGGCTGCACCCCTAGCCCATTTTTTACTTTTTAAGACAGGGTCTCGCTAAATCATACAAGCTGCCTCTGGCCTAGAACTTGCGATCCTCCTGCCTCTGCCTCCTGAATCCCTGGGATTATAGGGAGGCACCACTGGGCCCTAGCCAACTCATCCTTTTTAATAATAGTCACTTTGATTTCCACTGTAGATAGATTATAAATTATTCAGTTATTCCTCTATGGATAATCATTTAGGTTGTTCCTAATATCATTCATATCACACCCACACAGAAACAAGGACATCTATATGCAGGGTGGCCAAACAGCAGCCCGTAGACCAAAGCTGTCCCACTGCCTATTTTTGTAAATAAAGTTTTATTGGAACACAGTCGTGCTCATTGATGTATGTATAGCATATAGTTACTTCAAAGCTACAGGGGCAGAGTTGAATCATTGTAACAGAGACCACAGATCCTGCAAACCTGAAAATATTTTCTTTCTTTATAGAAAAAGGTGGGGGCTGGGATTTAGCTCAGTTGGTAGAGTGCTGTGCTGCAGTCTCTGAGGTCCCGAGTTCAATTCCCAGCACCGCAAAAAATGGGAGAAGGGCCTGGCAATCCACTCCCAAGGCAATCCCAATACAGTCGCCATTGAAAACCCTATGAGGGTCACTATGAGTCAGATACCGACTCGATGGCACCTAACAACAACAACAATAGAAAAAGGTTTCTTTATAGGTGGAGAAAAAAAACCTTTTGTTTTGTTTTTGAGGCAAGGTCTCACTATTTAGCCAAGGCTGGCCTTGAACTTACTATGCAACTCCGGTTGGCTTGGAACTCACGATCCTCCTGCCTCAGACTTCTGAGGGATGACAGGCCTGTACCACCACACTGAGTTTCAAAAATTTGCCATTTAGGGCGCCGGGCGCAGTGGTGCACACCTGTAATCCCAGGGGCTTGGGAGGTGGAGGCAGGAGGATCCCAAGTTCCAGACCAGAGACAGTCTGTGTAACTTAGCAAGACCCTGTCTCAAAAAGTAAAAAATTGGGCTGGGGGCGCAGCTCAGTGGTCTAGCACTTGCAGAGCATGCAGACGCAAGGTCCTGGGTTCAACCCCTAGTACCGAAAAAAAAAAAGAAAAGCCCTTCACAGAAAGTTTGCTGACCCCTCATTTTATGTGTGTTTTTATTTCTATAGCATAGAGCTTGAGAGCTTGAACTGCGAGCCGTTATTGATGTTAATACAATGAACCGCGTGTATTTAAAGTGTATGACCTGAGCCCTGGCAGCTGATTATCCTGTGCGGATGGTGCCATCCCTACAACTGGTCCAGATGATGACGATCTTCCAGCTCAAACGCAAACATCTTACTGCATATTAAACCGTAAGTAACTGAGAAATGATTAAAATGTCAATAACTGGGTCTAGGGACATACCTCAGGGCTAGAGCACCTCTCTATTATTTTTTTGGTTGTTTGTTTCTTAGGTTTTTTTTTTTTTTTTTTGAGACATAGTCTCACTGTGTAGACCAGACTGGCCGTGAACTGCCATGGATCCTGCTGTGTCAGGCTCCCAAGCACTGAGATTACAGAAGTGAGCCACTATCTAAAATGTTGGTAACTGCCGGGTGCTGCGGCACACACCTGTAATCCCAGCGATTCAGGAGGCTGAGGCAGGAGGATCGTGAGTTGAGGCCAGAGGGAGTCTGTGCAACTCAGTGAGACCCAGTCTCAAAATAAAAAAATAAAAAAATGTGCTGGGGTTGCAGCTCAGTGGTAGAGCATTGCCCAGCATGCACGAGACCTTACATTCAATCCTAGTAGTGAGGGAGAAAAAAAAAAGATAATGTGTAGATTCATTACCCTCAATTTTTTTCCTCCCTCCCCATTCCTGTAGTCAGGGGACCACCAAACTGCCCTCTCTCACTATTGATTAGTTTGTATTTGTTTTATACAAATGGAAGGTTAATTTGATTTTCTGTGATTTCTTCTGGGGAAGAAAAAGTGAAACTGAGATCCATGTATAGCCCAGGCTGCCCTGGAACTAGCAACCCTCCTGCCTCTGCCTGCCGAGTGCTGGGATCACAGGCACAATCCACTCCCAGCCTATGTGAATCTTTACAAGCTGGCTTCAACTGAGCACTCCCTGTGTGCCAGGCAAGGGCTTCTCTGCCCTACTTGCAGCCCATGGTACACACGGGGCTGGGGGCTGGGGACCCAAGAGGAAAAAGATGTAGCTATTCCCTTGTGACTGCTCATGGCTAGCTGCAGTCAGAGAGAGAATCATGGCAGCCCTGCTGTCAGCTGATTTCTATGACGAGAGACAAAAACTTCAGGGATCGGGGGCTCAGAGTTGGAGAGAATGATACTTGGGCTAAATCTCAAAGCCACATGGGAGTCTTGAAGAAGAGTTATTAGGTGCCATTGAGTCAGATCCAACTCACGGCGACCCAATGTACAACAGAGGAAAACACTCCCTGACATCGTGCCATGCACATGATCTCTTTATGTTGCAGTCATTGTTGCAGATACTGCATTTCTTTTCATTTTGAGTCGTGTGACATCATCAAAAGATGGTTCCAGGGACTTTACTCCATTCCCATCATTAAGGTCAACTCTACTTTGAGGAAGCAACTATTTCCCAGTTGTTTCTTGAACGCCTTCCAGCCTGGGGGTGCTCATTTTCCTGCACTATATTTGTCAGTGCTTCTCTGCTATTCATAGGGTTTTCGATGGCTAATTGTTTTGGGAGTGGGCTGCGGGGTCCTTCTCCCTAGTCTGTCTTAGTCTGGAAGCTCAGCTGAAACCTGTCCACCACGGGTGGCCCTGCTGGTATTTGAAATACCAGGGGCATAGATTTCAGCACATCAGCAACACACAAGCCCCCACAGCATGACAAGCTGATAGCCACGTGGGGGCCTTGAAGAAGAGAGGGAAGGCATTGTAGACAAGGGACCAGCCTTTGCAAAGGCACTGGCGGGAAAATGGAAGCAGCAAGCCAGTCTGTGGCATCAGATCCCGCCAGATCTCGGAAGCTAAGCAGGGTCGGGCCTGGTTAGTACCTGGATGGGACACCACCTGGGAACACCAGAAGCTGTAGGCTTGGGAGAAGGACCTGGCAACCCCCTCCCAAAAATCAATCTGCCATTGAAAACCCTGTGAACAGCAGAGAAGCACTGACAATAGTGTTTCCCCTGTTGTACAGAGGGTCGCTATGAGTCGGATACAGACTCGACGGCACCTAACAACAACAACAAGCCAGTCTGAAAAACTGGGGTTTACCCTGGGGCAATAGGGAGCCATGGAGAAGTTTTAAGGGAGGGAGTACTTTTAAGGGAGGGAGAGCACGGTTGGGGCAGAATCAGGAGCAGAGCTGGGGGCTGCTGCTGGGAAAGGGCGTGGGTGAGCATGAAGGCCAAAGGCAGCCGGCTGGGCTCAGGGAGTCCCGGCTGCCCCAGGACAGGCGGGAGGCGCCAGGCGCTGCTGAAAGCAGCTTTTGTGCAGCTGAGCGCTGAGCAAGCTCCTGTTTCGTTGACGTTGGAATCTGCTGCTTATTTATCCAACCCGAAGGGAAATTCAGCAGCGGCCGAGGGGAAAAAAGGTAACCTCAACTACTGCTGAGCGAGGAGGAAAGAGGCCTCCGCCGCCCGGGGCAGCCCTGCCCTGCCCAGAGGGTCAGGCTGTAGTCAGGAGACCACCGAACTGCCCTCTCTCACTATTGATTAGTTTGTATTTGTTTTATACAAATGGAAGGTTAACGTGATTTTCTTTCTTTCTTTTTTTTTTTTGTTGTGGTACTGGGGGTCGATCCCGGGGCCTCACGCCTGCATGCTTTGTAAGTGCTGGACCACTGAGCTGCACCCCCAGCCCTTTTATTTCTTTTGCTTACTTCCTGAGACAGGGTCTCGCTAAGTTACATAGACTTCCTCTAGTCTCGAACTTGCAATCCTCCTGACTTCGCCTGTTAATGTGATTTTCTGTGATTTCTTTGGGGGGAGAAAAAAGTGAAACTGGGATCCATGTATAGCCCAGGCTGGCCTGGAACTCGCAACCCTCCTGCCTCTGCCTGCCGTGTGCTGGGATCACAGGCACAATCCACTCCCAGCCTATGTGAATCTTTTTTTTGTGTGTGTGTGTGTGTGTGTGTGTGTGGTATTGGGGGTTGAACCCAGGGCCTCACACCTGCATGCTCTGCAAGTGCTGGACCACTGAGCTGCACCCCCAGCCCATTTTTTACTTTTTTTTTTTGAGACAGGGTCTCGCTAAATTACACAGACCGCCTCTGGTCTCGAACTTGCGATCCTCCTGCCTCCGCCTCCCGAGCCGCCTATGTGAATCTTTATGAGGTGGCTGCAACTGAGCCCCAGAGGGTCAGGCCTGCAGCGAAGGCGGGAAGGGGTCAGGCTGCCCCAGAGACCTGCCCCTGCTCCCCTGCCTTCTCAAGGTTGCTCCCCACGCACTCAGCCGGTGGCCCACAAGCCCCCTGCCTCCTGGGCCTTCAGTATGGGGCCGGAAGGGCAGAGAGAGGCTCCAGGGTCCCTAGGGGATTCTGGGGCCATTCTCTGCCCTGTGTGGTTGGCTCAGCTGCAGTCTAGCCACAGCAGCCCAGGCAGGGCCCTGGCTCTGAGCCCTATTGGCCTCCCAAAGCGGGACGGTAGAGGCCTAGGAGCCCCATCATAATCACAGCCTGTCTTCTGCTCCAGTGGACCAGGTAGACTGTGAGGTCTTGTCAAGGGATCCTACTCCATTGGCCTTATTTTGCCTCCTGACTGTGGGGCAGCAGGTTACCTCCAAAATACATGTGGCTCCCCACCTCCAAAGCCACCCTCACCTCCTCTCAAGCTGAACTAAGTGGTTATGGCTGCTACGAGTTGAACGTGCCCCCCATAATTCATGTGTTGGAAACTTAATCACCAAATTCATGTATTACTAGTATTTGGAGGTGGCGGCTTTGGGACATAATTAGGATTAGATGAGGTCATGAGGGTGGGGCCCCCATCATGGTATTAGTGGCTTTGTAGGAAGAGGAAGAGACCTGAGCTGGCGTGCTTGCTCTGTTTTGCCCTACAGGCTGAATTTCAGGTCAAAAACCTCTTTGTACACAATATTATTATATTTGTCTTTTACTGATGTCATTTTGGAGTTTGTTTTGGCTTTATTTTTTCAGTACTGGGGATGAAATCCAGCATCTTGTGCGTACCGCTCTACCACTGAGCTGCATCCTCAGCCCTTGGTTTCTTGAGGTGGGGTCTCATGAGGCCCAGGCTGGTTTTGAATTTGCAATCCTCCTGCCTTAGCCTCCCAGCGCTCCGGGATCACAGGCAGGTGCCAGCCACCACATCAGTTTCCTCCTTGAGATGAGATCTCGTGAGGTTGAGACAGGCACAGGTTGGCCTGGAACTCGAAATCCTCCCAACTCAGCCTCCCAAATCCTGGGATTACAGATGGGCACCATCATGCCTGGTTTTCTTTCTTTCAAATGCTTTAGGAAGTCAGCCCCACGTGGAGTTGTTAGGTGCTGTCGAAACACTATTGTCAGTGCTTCTCTGCTATGCATAGGGTTTTCAATTGTTGTTGTTGTTAGGTGCCGTCGAGTCGAGTCCGACTCATAGCGACCCTATGTACAGCAGATCGAAACACTTGCCGATTCTGTGCCAGGCAAAAGATCTTATTTATGGTTAAGCCCATTGTTGCAGACACTGTGTCAATCCATCTGGTGGAGGGTTTTCCTCTTTTGCGTTGACCTGCCACTCTTCCAAACATGATGTCCTTCTCCAGGGATTGTTCTCTCCTGACTACATGTCTGAAATATGTAAGACGCAGTTTGGCCATTTTTGCTTCCAAGGAGCACTCTGGTTGTACTTCTTCTAGGACAGA
>VMDO01004662.1:96814-122491 GCA_007922755.1 Pedetes capensis | reverse complement strand
TTTTCTTGTCTTTTTAAGAACTTTTTGCTTCCTTCTTGAATGATATCTTTTATGTCATGCCACAACTCTTCTGGTCTCCTATCATTTGTGTCTAATGCATTAAACCTATTTTTGAGGTGGTCTCTGAACTCAGGTGGGATATACTCAAGGTCATACTGTGGCTCTCATATACTTGTTCTAATTTTCTTCAGCTTCAGTTTGAACTTGCACATGAGAAGTTGATGGTCAGATCCGCAGTCAGCACCTGGTCTTGTTTTGACATTTTGCATAGAGCTTTTCCATCGTCTCTTTCCACATATGTAGTCAATTTGATTCCTGTATGTTCCATCTGGTGAAGTCCATGTGCATAGTCTCCGTTTATGATGTTGAAAAATGTATTTGCAATGAAAAGGTCATTGGTCTGACAAAATTCTATCATGCAATCTCCAGCTTCATTTCTGTCACCAAGACCATATTTTCCAACTAGTGGGCCTTCTTCTTTGTTTCCAACCTTTGCATTCCAGTCACCAGTGATTATCAGTATGTCTTGATTGCACATTTGATCTATTTCAGACTGCAGAAGCTGATAGAAGTCTTCCCTTTCTTCATTTGTGGCCTTAGTGGTGAGTGCATAAATTTGAATAATAGTCATATTAACTGGCCTTCCTTGTAGGCATATGGATATTATTCTATCACTAACAACATTGTATTTCAGGACAGATCTTGAAATGTCTTTTTTGATGATGAATGCAACCCCATTTCTCTGTAGTTTATCATTCCCAGCATAGTAGATCATATGATTGTCTGACTCAAAATGGCCTATGCCAGTCCATTTTAGCTCGCTGATGCCTAGAATGTCAATGTTTATGCGCTCCATTTCTCTTTCAACAATTTCTTATTTTCCTAGATTAATACTACGTACATTCCATGTTCCAATTATTAATGGATGTTTACAGTTGTTTCTCCTCATTTTGAGTTGTGCCACATCAGCAAGTTGAGCACCCTGGGGCTTTACTCCATTTCCGTCATCATGGTAGACTCTACTTTGTGCAGGCAACTCTTCCCCAGTAGTCTTTTGAGTGCCTTCCAACCTGAGGGGCTCATTTTCCGGCACTATATCTGACGGCATTTCTTTGCTATTCATAGGGTTTTCAATGGCTAGTTGTTTTGGGAGTGGCTCACCAGGTCCTACTCCCTAGTCTCTCTTAGTGTGGAAGCTCAGCTGAAAAGCTGTCCACCATGGGTAACCTTGCTCATGTCCGAGTTTACAGTGGCAGAGCTCTTAGCCTCATCGCAACACACAAGCCCCCACAGTGCAGCAAACTGACAGACACGTGGGGGAATGCTTATCTAGGCAAGGAAAGTATAAGCAGAGTAGAAAGAAGGGGGGATGTGATCAGTGGGAGAGATCAAATTAGGTGCAGGGGGTGGGGGAAATGAAGTGAAGTAGATGGGAAAAGGGTGAGAAGACAATCTGAAAAAATATCATACACTGCATAAATACATTAGAAAAATAGAGACAATATAACCAATGAATGTATATAATTTTTATTACATATTGATCAAATGGTTCTGTAAAATATGTAAATTGATGAAAGTGTGGCCAAAAGTAATGTAATAGTTACATAATGGAAATAGCAAAAGTCCTATCACTCTATACCCCACCAACATTTATAAATAAAGAAAAAAAGACCTTCACGAGTTCAAAAAGGGAAAGATTGACTAAATTTGTTTGTTTTCCCTTTGTAACTCCTGTTGCAATTTGCAATTATAAAATCATTTGTCTATTTGTCTTTCTCCTTGGGCTATAAGATCCATGCAGGCAGTTATCTTATTATTATGGTTGAATAAGTGTCTCCAAAGACCCAGGTATTAAAGGTTAGGTCCCCAGAATAGTGCTGAGAGGTGGCAGAATTTGGGGGAAGTGGTGCCTAGTCAGAGGTTCTTAGGCCACTGAGTATGTGTCCATAAAGGGATTGTGGACTCCAATTGTTCTTCTCTCCCTTTTGCCTCCTGGCCATGAGGTGAGCAGTTTTGCTTTGCCACATGTTTTCACTACAATTTGCTAATTTGCCACAGACCCAAGCAATTCAGCTAATCCATCATTGATTGAAACTTCTGAAATTATAAGCCAAAATAAGCTTCTTCTCTTTATAAATTAATCACGTTAGATACTTTGTTATAGTGATAGAAAACTCACTGGCACATTTATGTTTTGGAGTTTTTGTTGTTTTCTGTTTGTTTTCCACTGCAAACTTTACAGTCAGCCTCAATTTGGACAATATCCGTCCTTATCCAGATTGGGAGTAGGGCAAAGTGGAGAGAAAGGATATACTTTACCAAGTATTGAGTGAATGTCCTTCTCTTTAATGTGATAGTGTAAAGCTGCTAAAGGGAAAGACTATGTACTTATTGGCTTAGGAGTGGCAAACTATCAATTTCTTAAATAGTAGCTCTGACAAGTTTGAGTCTGAATAGTTTGAGTCTTCCGGAACACACTCTTGGAGGTGGGGAAGAGTTTATTCTACTTAACACAAGTAGTGAAGTAAGGTAGAAAGGAAATTGCCTTCCAACCAGCCAGGAAACCAGCAGCATAGTGCAGGGGGTATCATTTTCAGAATGTCATCGTGGTACTCCATTATTTCCCTCCACCTTCCTGTACGAAAGGTGTTAAAGGCCAATATTTATCTCAGTAGTGCTGCTGTTGTCCAGTACTATCTTATAACTCTTGGATTGTCTTCAAACCTCTGGTCCACTATTTTCATATCCTAAATAGAGACAAATAATCCTTTGTAGGTGACTTTTTATATCAAATAATGGCCAATTGTTCCTAGAATCAAGACAGCAAAAAAGAAAATAACCTTGAAAAAATCTACCAGCTTTAGAAATGAGAGAAAATTATCACATAGGTCGAAATATTTTCTTGTGTAATTTGTGAAGCTCGTGTGAACAATACCAGCATTGTTCAGTTGGGGACATTTTCTCCAAAGGTGTTCCTCTGAATGGGAATGCCTATTCTTCAATGTAACCAGAACATAAAATTTTTGCTTAAAAATATCTTAATTCTTTAAAGTAAATTAAGTCACTATTTTTATTGTATTAATCATTAATATACCAATCCCCACAATTTAAATATTATAAATTGCCAGCCTATATTGCCAAATAGCCTGAGAAATATTAAATGTAATCTATTACAACTCTTTATAAATTAAATCTAATTTCCTGCAGGCTAGCTGAATCATGAAATACCACCTTTTGTGGATATCACAGCTATAAAATGTTAGTTGGCTGAATTATTGCTTTTTACTTAGCTGGTGATGATGGTATACTGACATTTTACAGCATCCTGGTGTACTAATAATAAAGGGTCCAAATCTTTATTTCAAAACTATAAAATTATGTTTTACAAAAGATAGAATTAGGCAGGATCTTAGTCATTTCCTTTCTATTCCCATAGATAAAGGTGTTGTGATGTTGAATTTTATGTGCAACTTGACTGGGCCATGGATGCTCACATATCTGGTTAAACATTAATCTTGTGTGTTAGTGAAAACATTCCTGGATATGAGTAACATTCTTAAATTTACTATTAACTGATACATAAAAAACAAAAAATATGTATACTGATGGTGTAAGTAGAAACATGTATATATTGTTTAATGTTAAAAACATCTGTCTCCTCAAACATCTATCCTTTCTTCATGCAGAAAGCCTTCAAAATGCTTTCCTCTAGCTTTTTGAATAGGCAGTTCATTATTGTTAAATATAGACACCCTACCCAAGGCAATGCCGAAACAGTCAGCCATTGAAAACCCTATGAGGGTCACTATGAGTTGGATACTGACTCGACGGCACCTAACAACAACAACAACAACTATGTAATAACATACCAGGATTTCTTACTCCTATCTCAGTGATCTACAACGTTTTTGGCACCAGGGACAAGTTTCATGGAAGACAATTTTTCCACAAATGGGAGTGGATGGGATAGTTTGGTGATGATTCAAATGGAGCTCAGGTAGTAATGCAACCAGTGGAGAGTGGCTGTAAATATAGATGAAGCTTCACTCATTTGCTGGCTGTATATCTCCTACTGTGTGACCCAGTACCAGTCTGATGTCAGGGAGTTGAGGACCCCTGCCATTTCTAATAACTTTGATTTTCCTCTTTTTAAGTCCATTGATCAACCCCTCCCCAAGTCTCCCTCCCACTACATTACATTCCCCAGCCTCAACCTCCCAACCTCTAGTATCCACCATTCTGCTCTCAAGTCCTATGAGACAAACTTTTTTTTTTTTATTCCACACAGGAGTGAGATCATGAAGTACTTGTGATTCTGTTCCTGGCCTATTTCACTGAACATAATTAAATTTGTAGACTCAATAAAGCAGATTGCCCACCTCAGTGTGGTTGGTCCCATCCAGTCCTTTGAAGGGTGAATATGACAATATATTAGAGGAAGGGAGAATTTATTCTTTCTTCCTTTCTTTAGGACATGGACCTTCTACTGCCTTTAGGCTCAGACTAGAAGCTAGCTAGCTAGCTAGATGATAGATAGATAGATAGATAGATAGATAGATAGATAGATAGATAGACCGACCAACAGACCATTGGTCCTCTTTCTTTGGAGAACCCTGACTAATGCAAGTGTGAATGAGGAGGGAAAAAAAGCACATGTAACATAACATTCATTGTTTTTAGTGTCATTCATTGTTAGTCCACACTATACATATATACATCAAATTATTTTTATATATCACTTAGAAAAAGTTCTTTATACATACAATTCTAGTATTTTTTAATCTGATAATTTTAAGAGATGATTTTATAGTAGAAATAAAAACTCTCTCCTGTTAGCTTCTTTTCAAATATTCTTTGCCCTCCAAATAGAACAGCTTTCCATAACTGTTGCTTCCTTATTTGCTTAGGGCTGTTGCTCTCAGGCAGTTCTGGCTTTCTTCAGCAGAGCATGGCCAGTAGAAGTGGTAATTTAATAATCTTGAGGGTCAGATTTTTTCATTCCCTCCCTCTCTCCTCAGCCAATATTCTCTTGCATTATCACATGCTGAAGCCTACTGGAAGGAAGTTAGATTATTAGAGGTGTGTTCTTGAAGAGGATATTGAGAACCCAGCCCCTTCCTCTCACTTTCTTTTCTTCCTGTCTGCCACGAGATGAGAAGCTTCCTTCACAATACACTCCCATCATGGCCAGAAAGCAATCGCCCAACTGAGCATGGAATGAAACTTCTTTCCTGTTTTTGTTTGTTTGTTTTTTGTTTTTTGTTTTTTTTGCAGTACTGGGGGTTGAACCCAGGGCCTCGTGCCTGCATGCTTTGCAAGTGCTGGACCACTGAGCTGCTCCCATAGCCATTTTATTTTAACTTTTTGAGACAGGGTCTCGCTACATTATGCAGACTGCCTCTGGTCTCAAATTTGTGATCCTCCCGCCTCCACCTCCTGAGCTGCTGGGATTACAGGCGTGTGTCACTGCACCTGGCACTACTTCTTTCCTATTTTTAAGTTGATTGCCTCACGTACTTTTGTTACAATAATGCAAGGCTGTTCCACAATGTCCAAAAGTGCCTATTCCACTATAAACATATGTGCTAGAAAGTTTTAGAAATAATGTGATTGTTTAAAAGTAAATACATGGGTAAAAGTCTGAGTAAGTAGGTAGTTCAAAAAACTAACCATTCACAGTGCACCTTTTTTAAAAAGTACAGGGCTCAGGCAAACTGAGATGATATTTATAAATCTAGGTTCAGTGGCTATAAAGAAACATTCCAAACCTTTTTTTTTTAAATCTATTTTCTGGAAACCAAGACAACTATGAGAAATGTTCAACTGTCCTTAAATCTACTCTTTTAATATCCAGGTATTGTTGACTTATGTCAGTGCCTTATCCAGTCTGCCACCCCATCCTGACCCATGCTCTCACTCTCTCTCTCTTGACTTTTGCAGTGGACATGTAATTATTTTCTCTGCTTCCATTTTGATCCTCTCCAAGTCATTCCCCTTACTGCCTCTGGAATAATCTCCTATTAAAACTGAAATTCTAATTAGTCATTTTCCTGATTTGTGTTTTTCAAAAGTTTCTTACTATTTTAGGGTACTCTTAGAATAAAGTTGTTTTGCTGAATGCAAATTATGGAACTAAGTCTTGATAGTTCCATGCACCAATTTCTTAAAACACAGCATGGGTAGCTAGATGATAGATAAATAGATAGATAGGTAGATAGATAGACCGACATATAGAAGATAGATAGATAGATAGATAGATAGATAGGGATATGTTGTTGTTGTTAGGTGCCGTCGAGTCAGTATCCGACTCATAGCGACCCTCATAGGGTTTTCAATGGCTTACTATTTCGGGATTGCCTTTGGGAGTGGATTGCCAGGTCCTTCTCCCATTTTTGGGGTGCTGGGAATTGAACTCGGGACCTCAGAGACTGCAGCGCAGCGCTCTACCAACTGAGCTAAATCCCAGCCCCAGATAGGGATATAGACAGACCAAAAGACCATTGGTCCTCTTTCTTTAGAGAACCCTAACTAACACAAGTGTGAATGAGGAGGGAAATTCCTAACATGACCATGAGCAACCTGAGAGTCCTGGTCCCTGCCTCTCTTTCCACATTCAGTACATTCTGCTTTCTTGCCTTCTCTCTGCTTCTAAAAAACTCTGTTCCCTTTCCACTCTTAGAATATTGCACTCTCTCTGGAAAAATGTATACCTAGCAGGGGGGGAACAATCATTTTCCCTATACATATGACCACAATCCAAACTCGTAACTTTCACAAGGAAAGCAGTTACAGTTTGAGCAATGAATACCAATAAGTCTGTAATAAACCATTTTGACAGCTGAAGATAATCTGACTTTTTCATTATTTAGGCTAGGAAAATATTTAACTGGCAGCTAAAATATTTCAACTAGGGAAAATCCTCAAAACTATCATTCAACCTAAAAAGTAAAAACACAGGTCCATTGTGGTACAATTTCATCATGATATTCACTGGAATTAAAGAAAGTGTAAGTGATGACAAATTTATACTTCATTTAACATTTAGTTAATAAAAATAGTACAGTATTTTGAATGTATTGATATCATTCGCATTTTTCCAATGACAAAGCACTACAGATGGAATCCAGAGAGTTAAAATCTATGTTGTCACAGCTTTGGAGTAGAATTCCAATCATAAAGAAAGAAATCCATCCATATCTCTTAAGTTCCACGCAAGATTGTCTCTACAAAATGATTGCCCTGACTCCTAGACTGTATCCTTAGGGGAATTTTCAAAAGTCCTTATAGATGAAACAAGAAAAGATCAGAAATTGTAGAAATCACCATTAACCTGCAATTAGCCTTAGAGCTGTTCTATTTTAAAAACCTTTTCAGGGAATTCTGCTACAAATGTTCTGACACACAGAAAGAAAAAAAAAGAGGCATGTTAAAGTCAAAATAATGTTAATTTAAGGATTGGTAATGAAAATTCCAGGTGATTGTTTTATTCATTTTTAAAATTAAGAATATACAATTTTAAAATATTTATTTACATAGTGGAGACTGAAAATGTATGCTTCACCATATGTTTATAGCTATTGTGAAATAAAGGAAATAGAAGCAAAGAAATCAGGGAAAAAGGAAAGTTCTGGAAACTGTGAAGCACATATTTTAATAATAGTTCAGTGTCCACAAACACTAGAGTGGGCTCCATGCTCCACAGAAGTCGGGATGTACATGGCACTGTCCTCTGAGCTTTATGTACTAACTCTCTAGGAGTTACAAGCCTTTACCTTTCCTTAGGTAAAGCTTTTATTCTCATCTTCAAGCTGCAAAGATCTTTTCCAAATAAAGACATATTTTTTCTTCATCCCCTGAGTGTTTGCACCTGTATATTTAAATAATTTGTTGTTTTTGAAAGATTATTTCTCACTTTAAAAATAAATAAATTTATCCATCATTTCTAGGAAAGCCACCTTTAACTTTCAAAACTTCCTGTGATGGGTATAGAGCAGGTCCTTATAGATGAAGTGCTGTTAATTTCTGTTTTCAGGAAATCACTCAACCTTTCTAAATATTCTGTTCCACTTAGAAAAATCAACTGATTTGGATAATCTCCAGAATCCATTTTAGCTTTAATATTCAATCACTTTCTAAATTTACAGTTGAAACCAGTATTTAATAATTGTAAGCATTACCTACATAAAATGTAAAGTTTGAACAATGTTGTTGTTGTTGTTAGGTACTGTGGAGTCGGTATCCGACTCATAGCGACCCTCTGTACAACAGGGGAAACACTATTGTCAGTGCTTCTCTGCTGTTCATAGGGTTTTCAGTGGCAGATTGATTTTTGGGAGGGGGTTGCCAGGTACTTCTCCCAAGCCTACAGTTTCTGGTGTTCCCAGGCAGTCTCCCATCCAGGTACTAACCAGGCCCGACCCTGCTTAGCTTCCTAGATCTGACAGGATCGGATGCCACAGGGCTACAGCTGCAGGCTTGTTCGAACAATATCCATTTTAATTGGATCAGTCATAAGAATAATCTGTATTTTTTGAAAAAAAAAGAAATATAATAACTCTGGGTATTCCTGAAGGAGAAGAAAGAATCACTGGAGGCCTTCACAACCTAGTAAATGATATCCTCAAGGAAAACTTCCCAAAGATAGCACAGGAAATGGGTATATACACCACTGAGACTTTCAGGACTCCTTTGAAGGCTGACTCAAATAGATCACCCTCGAGACACATCATTGCTCAATTGCTGTTGTTAGAGACCAGAGACGCTATCCTTCAAGCAGCAAGACAGAAGCCCCTTATTATTTATAAAACAAAGCCAATTAAAATTACTGCAGACTTTTCCATATCAACATTGAAAGCTAGAAAGGAATGGACACAGGTGATTCAAATATTTTAAAAAAACAATCTCCAGCCTAGATTAATATATCCAGCAAAATTATCTTTGATAATAGATGAGGAATATAAGACATTTAATGACATTGAAGCTTTTAAATGATATGCAACCACCAAATCAGCACTGGAGAGGATTGTAAATCAACTACCACATCCACAAGAGTTAAGACAACCCTACAAAGGAAATCAAAGAACTGGTTAGCTGAGATGAGTGCAACCCAAGAAAGGACCAAAGCAAACATGAATCATAAATCAGTAATAGGTAATGATTGGATATATAACAATAAATGCTCCTCAATAATCTCTATTAATGTAAGTGGTCTTAACTCACCAATTAAGAGACAGAGGCCGGCTAATTGGATGAAAAAAACAAACCATCGATATGTGGTATTCAAGACACTCATCTAACTCACAAAGACTGGAATAAACTGAGAGTTAAGGGCTGGAAAAATGTATACCTAGCAGGGGGGGAAACAAAAGAAAGCAGGTGTTGCAATTTTAATTTCAGATAGATTACATTTCATTCCAAAACTAATTAGAAGAGACAAAGGAAGACATTACATTTTAATACAAGGAACAATCAATCAAGAATCAATAATGCTCCTTAACATTTATGCCCCAAACATAGGGGCTCCTAGCTTTATAAGACAAACCTTATGGAATATAAAGAACTTTATTGGACCAGAATCAATAATAATGGGGGACTTCAATATCCCACTCTTGTCAACAGACAGGTCAACAAAACAAAAAATCAACAGAGAAACGTCAAATCTAATCTCCACCCTAAACCAGTTGGATCTCACAGATATATACAGAATATTTCATCCATATGATGAGGAATACACATTCTTCTCAGCTCGACATGGTACGTTTTCTAAGATAGATCATATGCTAGTCCATAAGAACTCCCTCAACAAATACAAAAAAGTAGAAATAATCCCCTGTTCCTTTTCAGATCATAATGGGATAAAATTGGAGCTCAAGAACATGAATAATTCCAGAAACTTTACAAACTCATGGAGACTGAATAATACACTACTGAATGACGAATGGATCGTTGATGAAATCAAATTGGAACTTAAAAAATTCCTACAATCAAATGATGATGAAAAAACATCATACCAAAACATATGGGATACAGCAAAGGCAGTTTTAAGAGGGAAATTTATAGCATTAAGGGCCTTCCTCAATAAAATAAAGAAGAGCCAAATAAATTACCTAATGACACAGCTTAAGACACTAGAAATCCAACAAAAAAACAACCCTAAATGGAACACACAGAGGGAAATTACAAAAATAAAGGGAGAAATATCTCAATTAGAATCTAAAGAGATAATTCAAAAAATTAATAAGAGTAAGAGCTGGTTCTTTGAAAAGATTAATAAAATAGACACCCCTCTGGCTAACCTCATCAAAAAGAAAAAGGAAAAATCTAACATCGTACGGATTATGAAAGACAACAGATCCATTACCACTGATTTCAACGAAATACAAAAAAATGTTGGGGATTATTATGAGAGACTGTATTCCCAAAAAGATGAAAATGCAGAAGAAATGGAAAATTTATTAATACATATGACCTACCAAAACTAACCCCAGAAGACATAACTGACTTAAACAAGCCCATTACATATACAGAAATAGAAAAGATAATTAAAAGCCTCCCAATAAAGAAGAGTCCAGGTCCTGATGGATTCACAGCAGAATTTTACCAAACTTTTAAAGAAGATATAATACCTGTCTTCCTCAAATTATTCCAAAGAATGGAAAAGGAGGGAACACTCCCAAATACATTCTATGAAGCTACCATCACCCTGATACCTAAACCAGGAAAATATTCATCTAAGATAGAGAATTATAGACCCATCTCCTTTATGAATCCAGATGCAAAAATATTTAATAAAATTCTGGCAAACAGAATCCAGCAGCATATGAAAAAGATTATTCACCATGACCAAGTGGGATTTATATCACAGATGCAAGGCTGGTTTAACATATGGAAATCAATTAATGTAATCCAACATATCAAGAAACTCACAAACAAAAACCACATGATCATCTCAATTGATGCTGAAAAGGCCTTCGATAAAGTGCAACACCTTTTCATGATAAAAACACTGGAGAAAATAGGTATAACAGGAAAATACCTTAATTTTATAAAAAGTCATTTATGACAAACCTACAGCCAACATTATATTAAATGGAGAAAAACTAAAACCATTTCCTTTTAGATCTGGAACAAGACAAGGATGTCCTCTCTCTCCTATTCTATTCAACATAGTAATTGAAGTCCTGGCCAAGGCAATCAGACAAGAGAAAGAAATCAAAGGGATACAGAGTGGCAAGGAAGAGGTCAAATTATCATTATTTGCAGATGATATGATCTTATACCTGAAAGACCCTAAAACTTCAACCAGAAAACTTCTGGATTTAATTAACTCCTTCAACAAAGTTGCAGGCTAACAAAATTAACACACAAAAATCAATAGCTTTTCTTTACACCAATTCCAAACAGGAAGAAAAGGAAATTTCAGGAAAAATACCATTCATGATAGCCCACCAGAAAATTAAATACCTTGGAATCAATCTAACCAAAGACCCTTCAGATCTCTACAAGGAAAATTTCAAAACACTAAAGAAAGAAATAGCAAAAGACACTGAAAAATGGAAAGACCTCCCCTGCTCCTGGATAGGGAGAATTAATATTGTAAAAATGGCTATCCTACCAAAAGCAATCTATAGATTTAATGCAATACCCATTAAAATTCCACTGACTAACCTGACAGAAATAGAAAAAATGATCCGAAAATTCATATGGAACCACAAAAGACCACGTATAGCCAAAACATTCTTACACTGCAAAACAAATGCAAGTGGAATCACAATTCCTGACTTCAAGCTATACTATAGAGCAGTGGTTGCAAAAACAGCTTGGTACTGGCACAAAAATAGGCCTGAAGACATCTGGAATAGAAAAGATGACCCAGAAATACCTCAACACACCTATAGCCACCTTATTTTCAACAAAGGAGCAAAGCAAGTAAACTGGAAAAAGGACAGCCTCTTCAACAAATGGTGCTGGGAAACATGGTCATCCACATGCAGAAAAATGAAAGCTGACCCCCATACACGAAAGTTAACTCAAAACGGATAAAAGATCTCAACATAAAACCAGAAACTTTAAAACTTATAGAAGGCAAGATAGGCAACACACTCCACCATATAGGCTTGGGAAAGTATTTCCTTAGTAGGATTCCAATTGCTCAAGAAATTTCAACAAGAATAGATAAATGGGATTACATGAAATTAAAAAGCTTCTGCACAGCAAAATAAACAATTAACAGAGTCAAGGAAACCCTCACGGAATGGGAAAATAGCTTTGCATTTTATACATCACACAAAGGTCTAATTACTAGAATTTATAAAGAACTCAAGAAAAAAACTTTCAAAAAAATCAAACAACCCAATACACAAATGGGCAAAGGAACTGAGTAGACAGTTCTCAAATGAAGAGGTCCGTAAAGCCATGAAACACATGAAAAAATGCTCAACATCCCTAGCCATTAGGGAAATGCAAATCAAAACAACTCTGAGATTTCACCTTACACCAGTAAGAATGGCCAAGATCAACAAAACAATAACAAATGCTGGCGAGGTTGCAGGGAAAAGGGAACACTCTTACATTGTTGGTGGAGCTGTAAATTGGTGCAACCACTGTGGAAATCAATATGGAGGTACCTTAAAAAACTAAAAATAGATCTACCATATGACCCAGCTATAACACTATTGGGAGTTTACCTGAAGGGAGATGAGTCATCATACCACAGAGACACCTGCATCTCCATGTTCAAAGCAGCGCTTTTCACAATAGCAAGGATATGGAATCAACCAAAGTGCCCTTCAACAGAAGAATGGATTAAAAAACTATGGTATATATACACAATGGAATACTACTCAGCAATCAAGAAAAATGAAATAGGGTCATTCGCAGCAAAATGGATGGAATTAGAGAAAATTATTTTAAGTGAACGAACATGAGCTCAGAAAGAGAAACAACACATGTTCTCACTCATATGAGGGAGCTCAAAATTATAAGAAGGAAAAATCATATTCAAAGGTCAGATCATAATAAAAGGGGGGGAGATAACAATGATGTCAATATAAATGGTCTAGAAAATGCATGTAATTGTTCTAACAAGAGAAAAACAAAGACCACTACAGGAAAAGTTTCTATCTTAAACAGAACTGGAACCCAAGGACATATAGAAAAATACTACTAAGTAAAAGATAGAGAGGACTTAGATGGGAAACTTAGATGGGAAGGGTGGGAGCTGGGAAGCATAGGGGAGGGTAAGGGGTAACCTATATGAATAATGTTCATCAAAATGCATATATGGAAATGTCACAATGAAAAGCATGTCAGAATGAATCACATTAAGGTGTACATTAAAATTTTCCAATAAAAAAAAGAAGAATCTGTATTTTTTTCCTAAAGTGAAAATCCGAGGAGGAAAATATGAAATGCTTTGGTTCTCCTTTGTTCCTCCAATTTGAATGAAGAAAATTGCCTGGATGCTGCAGCTGCCTACATCAAAGACCCCATTATCTTGCTAATTTAGGTGACTCCTGATTTGATCATGGTTTTCTTTAATGTCTCTTCATTAATTAACAACCAATATTTTCTTACTACTTTTCTGAGATTAAAAAAGTCAGTAAGGCTCAATCCTTGTCCTCAATTAACTTAACATTTAGCAGGTGTTGTTGTTGTTAGGTGCCATCAGGTCGGTATCCTACTCATAGCAACCCTATGTACAATAGGCATGACAGTTTTGTTACTGCTTCTCTGCCATTCGTAGGGTTTTCAACGATAGATTGTTTTTTGAGGGGAGTGGGTTTCCAGGTCCTTTTCCCAAGCCTACAACACCCGGTGTTCCCAGGTGGTCTCCCATTCAAGTACTAACCAGGCCTGACCCTGCTTAGTTTCCAAGATCTGATGCACAGTGATATGGCTGCAGGCCAACATTTAGAAGTTGTTGTTAGGTGCTGTGGAGTCTTGTCCAACTCATAGTGGCCCTCATAGGGTTTTCAATGGCTGATTGTTTCAGGATTGCCTCGGGAGTGGACTGCCATGTGCTTCTCCCATTTTTGTGGTGTTGGGAATCAAACCCACGAGCTCAGAGACTGCAGAGCAGCACCAACTGAGCTAAATCCTAGCCCCAATTTAGAAGTAGGAGTTTGTAAATCACTACTGATAATATAAGGCACCCATGATGGATTAGAAGACAGAGAAAAATGTTATTGGATTATAGAGAAATGGCAGTTTACCATAATTCAGATTTATTAAAGAAGGCTTCAAAAAGGAGGCTTTCTTTTAGTTGAACTTTGAAGGAGGCATTGGCTTTCAATCCATAAAGCAACTGAGGATTTCAGGAGAGGAGTGAAGAAAAGCAAGAGTCAATGAACACTCTTCTCTGTCCCATGGAGTTTGTCTTCATATTGAAAATTTAATGGTGGATGACTAAAAGTCCTGCAGTCCATTAGCCCAACAAGCAGTCATGGTTTTTGTTTTTGTTTTTGTTTTTGTTTTTTTGAGCACCTAATACCTGCACACCACAGAGCTAAGGACTGAAAGATACAGTAGTTACAAAAACAAAGTCATGACCGCCTCATAGGGAGAGGAATGGGGCACAGATTAAATGAAGCTTTTTAGATATCCATCAGCTGTAAGCTACTATGAACCATTAATGTTAAAATTTTGTATTTATTTTCATTTAACTTTATCAAAAAGAATAAAAGTATGGTCCATGAATTGACCTGCATGGTAGTTAGTGTATTATAAAATGTTTGTTGAACTTGAATATGTCTAATCTGAAAATAATCAAATGCTACTTCTTGGAGTGGCTGAGGAATCTGTAGCAAACACTGAGCTTTGATGCCAAACCTTTCATTCTTTTTTATATTTATCATTCTGTGGTGGTAGAAAATTTTGAGAATCTGTGAACTAAAGTACTCCAACTTCCCATCTATATTCCTTCTGCATGCCCTTGAGGCTATTTTTTGTTTTATAAAAAAGCCTTCTCCAAAAGGGATGTGAAAGCTATTGTTTATATGTTGTCCTTGTTGTTAGGTACCCTTGAGTCAGTGTCTGTCTCATAGCAACCCTACATACAACAGGTGAAACAGTACTGTTACTGCTTCTGTGCTATTCATAGGGTTTTCAATGGCACATAGATTTTTGGGAGTGGGTTTTCTGGCCCTTCTCCCAAGCCTACAGAACCTGGTACTTCCAGGTGGTCTCCTATTCAAGTACTAATCAGGCCCAACCCTGCGTAGCTTCCAATATCTGATGGGATCGGAGGCCACAGTGATACAGCTACAAGCATCATTGTTTATATAGATTGGGCATTTTAGTGACATGGTACATGCCAAAATTTGCATTAGAAAGTGTGAACCAGATAAAAGGAAGAGAGCAAAAGAAACCCAAAGTTGTTGATAGTATCTTCTGTAACAGAACAATTGATTTAGTCAAGATATATATAAAAACATCTTTGACACATTCCCAAATGTGTGGATAAATATCTTGGTTCTATATGGTATATCTTCCTATCCTTTGTTGGAGACATATGTCACTAACTGAACTTTTCCTAGCTGAGCCTGAACATATATTCATTATCATAAAGCAGGTGCCATGAAACTATTCTCAATCACAATTAATGAACAAATTACATCTATTTACCATATATGATCTTAACCAAATATGTCATTTTACAGATGTGGAAACAGGATGAAAGAAATATTCCTGAGGTCTCCATTTAACTACTAATGTTAAGCCATGAAAGGTAATCTATGTTTTTGTCCTAGTCTTTTCTTTAAGAATTAATCCATTCAACCAATATTTATGGAATACTTGCTCTCTGCTGAATAAGGCAATAGATATCAAGTTTTATGTGTGTGTGTGTGTGTGTGTGTGTGTGTGTGTGTGTGTATCTTACATGTCTTTCAATTTGTCATGTTGTGGGGACTTGCTGTATTGCTGTGATGCTGAAAGCTATGCTACTGGTATTTCAGATACAAGCAGGACCGCTCATGCTGGAAAGGTTTCAGCTGAGCTTGTAGACTAAGACAGAAGCACTATCAAATATAGTGCCAGAAAATGAGCCCCTACAACTAGAAGGCATTCAAGAAATGAGTGGGGAAGGGTTGCTTCCTCAAAGTAGAGTCAACTTTAAGGACATGAATGGAGTAAAGCCCCTGGAACCTCCTTTTGCTGATGTGGCATGACTGAAAATGAGAAGAAACATAGTGACTGCAACAATGGGCTCAAACATAAAAAGATTGTGTGCATGGCACAATGTTGGATAGTGTTTCATTCCACTATATTTAAGTCAGACCACTATATGAGTCAGACCTGACTTAACATCACCTAGCAATATTAAAAAGCCATTATTAAAAGTTTCAATAGCTTTTAAAAATATATTATGTATCAATGATTGAGGGGTAGGATTTTTATTTGGTTTGGGTTTTTGTTTTGTTTTGTTTTCTTTTGTTGTTGTTGTTATTGTTGTTTTTTGAAAGGATCTCATTGTGTAGCTCAGGCTGGCCTCAAACTTGAGATCCTCCTGCCTCAGTCTCCCAAGTGGTAGAATTATAAGTGTATGCCATTACACCCAGCTAAGCAATGGAAATTTTAAACACACACACAAAAGTTATGAATTTAGTCATGTCTAATATCTTTAAACCTGCAGTGCTACCACTGTGGCATCCAATCCCATCAGATCTCGGAAGCTAAGCACGGTCAGGCCTGGTTAGTACTTGGATGAGAGACCGTCTGGGAATACCTACTGCTGTTGGTTTGAGAAACAAACCAGGCAACTCACTCCCACTCCCAGAAACCAGCCATTGAAAACTCTACGAATAGCAGAGAAGAATAGTGTTTCATCTGTTGTACATGGGGTCACTATGAGTTGGACACCAACTTGACAGCACCTAACAACACCTTTAAACACACACCCCTTCTAAACTTTTTCAAGACATTGCAAAGGAAATAAGTAATGGATGATTAATGTTTGTTTTTGCTAGACTACTTAGTTTAAATATGTCAAATTTGTATAACACTGAAACTCTGCTTTTCTATATTGTACTGTTGTATTTACTTCATAGTACATTGAACTTCTTAAACAATAATGGTGATTCATAAGCTTCTACTGAAGTTAGAGGCTTTGGACTTGTTATATAAAATAATTGAAACTAAGTTGGGGAACAAAAGACATAGTTCTAATATAATCTTTGTCACTAATTATCTATATGACATTGGTCAAAAAGTTTGATCTTTCTTGAGTCTCAAAACTCTTAGTAAATTGAAAAAGTAGAAAAAGTCATATTAAATATTTTACTGTTTTAATAATGACTAGAAGTATAATAATAATACTCGGATTAAATTATCCTAAGTGATTTGGCAGAGCACTGTGCTGCAGTCTCTGAGGTCCCCAGTTCAATTCTCAGCACCAAAAAATGGGAGAAGGGCCTGGCAATCCACTCCCAAGGCAATCGCAAAACAGCCGTTGAAAACCCTATGAGGGTCGCTATGAGTCGGATACCGACTCAACGGCACCTGACAACAACAACAAGTGATTTTTTTAAGTTTCACTGTTATTATGTTTTAATTTTGTAGATTCTGTTTGTTTTACCTACTATTTTGTGTCTGAACTAATCTGCTTACCCACAAATCAATCAGCAAATGAAAAAGCAAAGTCAGAAATGTAATTTAAATAATTTAAATAAAACTATTAAGAATGAGGGCTGGGGTTTAGCTCAGTGGATAGAGTGCTGCTCCACTATATCTGAAGACCTGGGTTTAATCCCTAACACTGCAAAAACAGGAGGAAGTGACAATTCACTACCAAAGCAATCCAGATAGCACCTAATAACCACCATACTTGATAATCTTTGCCTGTAGCTGTAACCCTGTTGCATTTGATCCTGTCAGAGCTCAGAAGCTAAGCATGGTTGGGCCTGGTTAGTATTTGGATGGGAGACAGCCTGGGAACACCAGGTGCTGTAGGCTTGGGAGAAGGACCCCAGCAACCCACTTCCAAAAACCAATCAGCCATTGAAAACCCTATGAACAGCAGAGAAACATTGACAATAATACTGTGTTGCCTCTTGTATGTAGGGTTGGGATGAGTCAGACACTGACTCCACAGCACATAGCAACAAAAATTAAGAATGAACAATATACTTGCTTAAATTATAATTTTACTAGATAAATCAAACAGTAGTTTAGGCACCATTGATACAAGAATAACAAGTAGGTTTTTTTTAAAGAAGAATATTAACCTGAAGAAAATATGCAAAATGAAACGGAGTAAAATAGTTTGCAACTTTTCATTTTAGTTTCAATTAATTCATTGACATTTTCAATAATTGTCTATATTACTATATGAGTTGTTACAGCATTGCTTTGAAAGAGATAAGGTATTAATTTTACATAAACCAATTAATTTGATTGTGTATTTAAGTACAACTGTGTTTTTTTCTTTTTTCTCCATGACATTCTATTATTCAATATTGTGAAAAAATAACTAATAGCAAAATGTCTTATTTTTAAAAAAATTATTTTTAGAGCAGTTTTATGTTCATAACCAAATTTAGAGGAAGGTACAGAGATTTTCCATTTACTCCTTCCCTTATACATGCATATCCTCCTCCATTACCAACATACCATATTATAATGTTGCATTTGTTACCATCAGTGATCTGACATTGACACATCATATCATCCAAAGTCCACAGAATGCCTTAGGATTCAATTTGTCTATAAGTACTGACAAATTTATAATAGCATGTGCCCACCATGATAGTACTAGATACAGCATGTTTACTGCTCCAAAAGTCCTCTATGCTTTCCCTATTCATCCTTCTCTGTCAACCACTGAGACAACCCATGACAACCACTGAGCTTTTTACTGTCTCCATGGTTTTCTTTGACCCAGAATGTCATATAGGTGAAATCATACGGTGCATAGTCTAATTTGTTTTTTAATTTGAAAACAGATTTTTGTAGTACCTGTTTTTACTTTCTAATCTCAGGACATTCCTCAAATAATATGTGTCTGCTATTCTTTTTTCTAATAATTCATTGGTAGTTTTGGCAGTAAAAATCCAGATATTTTTCCATTTCAATAATGTTTTATCACCATCATTATCATATTTGAATACTCTTTCTATTAACTCCCAGAGACATCAATTATTTGGGCTTTTAATAGTATTCTGTATATATTATTTTCTCTGATCTCTCCCTGCATTCGAGATGCATTCCAAGCTCACCTACTACAATATACATCCAATTTTACACAAAGTTAATACTAGTTTTCTTTCCACTGACTTTAAACCCGTTTTTTTACTTTTTTGTGGACTCCAACTTTTAAGTTTCACTCTGACTTGCTAGCACTACAGCCAATTGAAACAATATGTATGTATAGTTGCATTGCTAATTTTTACAAATATGAAGTTGAGTAGAATTTCTGGGATTTTTTCCTTTAACATAATGGCCATCAATTATCTAGTAATTTGGTTCATATGTAGAGAATAGAAATAATCCTATTGTATGGAATTTGTGTGTGTACTGATTTTGATGACTCTGTTCAAAATAACTCCATTGAGAACTGTTCACATTCTGAGGTTTAGTCCTACCTGCTAACTGTTAAGTAGTTCTACCACATTATTATGGATGTAGGCATAAGACATGGGATTCTTGGGTCTGAGACAAGGTATGTTTCATTCATTTTCATTAGTTCCCCTAACCCTGATTCTTACAGAATGATATGAATAGAGCCAGGTAACCATTGCGTGCATAGTGGATTTTGATTTAGGAAAGCAACACCAAGCTTAGAAAACCTGAACCTTTTATAACAGACAATGAGCATAACCACACTGTGTTCCAGAAAGAAGCACTATCTTTATTACACAAAACTCTCTTTGCTCTGGAGAAGTATGTTTATCTTCCAAGGATGTTTGTTACACAAGTATTTTGAAAAAGATTGTCTAGAACAAAACAGTCAATGCCTCTTCTTACAAGATATGCAAAAATGAGAGATGTATGAAAAGTCGTCTCCCAGGATATACAAGTTACATAACAGAAAATCTGACTAATGATTACTCGGACAATAAAGCATTTGTGGGGCTGGGATTTAGCTCAATTGGTACAGTGTTGCTCTGCAGTTTCTGGGGTCCCCAGTTCGATTCCCAGCACCACAAAAATGGGAAAAGGGAATGGCAGTCCACTCCCAAGGCAATTTCAAACAATTAGCCATTGAAAACCATATGAGGGTTGCTGTGAGTTGTACACAATTTGACAACATCTAACAACAACAACAACAAAGCATTTGTCTCATTGTGCAAAATTGTCCAAGGGCAAGTGTTCCAGGGCTGGTTGGATTGCTCAGTGACAGCATCAAAAACCAACATATGCTTTTTCTTTCATTGATGCCCATAGTAGCAATGTAGCTGTCACATACCACACATTGTGTCCATATTCAAGATAAGAAGAAGATGGAAGTAGCAGAACCAGAATCAGGAAAGCTCAAAGCTTTCTGGAAAGCCAGCCTCAGCTTAGGCCCATTCATCAAAATTATGACATTCAGTTACCATAATGGCAAATTAGTTTGAAGAAGTGGGTATTTTTCATTTGGGTACTTTATTCCTAACTGTTTTATAGTAACCCTCCCTCTCTCATGGGCCTCAGCATGCTATTCAAGTTTTGATCTCCAGAGGGTGGAGAATCTCTCAGAGATCTTATGTGTGATTCTCCTGTTCCTGCAGTTTCCTTTGACTTACCAGGTAAAATACTTTCTCTCCTTGGGGTTCAGAAGCAATGCTAACTGCTTTCCTCTAAACGTCTGACACTAGGGGATGGCTGTACCCACTGTATTTGCAAGGAAGATACTCTCTCTCTTTTCATTAGTATTGGAATAGAGACAAAAAATTAAGTGATTTTCAAAACATGAGTCAATATCAGAAACAGCCAGATGCCACGGTGGAGAATTATAGTTTTGTAATTTATGCTGTTTCTATGGATACATTACTTGTTCTAAGTTATCACTGATCTCCTCTGAAATAATCTCTTAAAGCACAGTTTGGTTAAATCTTCATGGCGAATATGTCTAAATCTTGATTGGCGCATGGAAATAACAGTGAAAATATTCTCCTTGATTTTTTTTCTACCTGAGGCATTGATAGGTAACACTCACTGCTACCAATAATGAATAGAAGGAATATTCTTTGCCAGCCCACCAGGCATATTTTTTTGCAAGTGGAAACTTGATTTTTGTCCTCTTACATATGAAATCTAAAGCAAGACTTCAATCCAACTTTCTGTTGGGGTCCACTCTGGCCTGGCAAGACCATGGAGCTTCGCTTCAACACCAGTTCACTTGGGGATACTCAGAAGTGGGCAAGAGCTGGTTGGTGGTGCCAAGAAGGACCTTGGGAGCCTTTAACAACAAATGGGAACTTTATTAAGCTACTCCTTTGCAGGAGTAGCCTAAAGATTATACAGTTCTATATAACAGCTCTCCACCTGGCAGGACAGGTTGCTGCTGTAATGGAATAACAGCTCTGTATCAAAGTGCCAAACAGCTCTGATGTTGTCACTGGTGGCACTGATGTTCTAATGATGTTGTCTCTCACCAGTCATCTTCTCCTCTCACCTCTTCCCCAGGATGGGGGGATTGAGAGCTCTTCTTGATTTGCTGGAGGTCTTTCTTGACTCTAGGAGTCTTGTCTTTCAGCGGTTTGATTGAAGGTCTGGACTATTAAAGTGGCAAAGTCAGGTGTGGGGTGCAACAATAAGGATCAAGGTGGTCAGGAGGGAAGAGATGAGAGGACCCTTGGGGTAGTTGGTTGTCTGTTTATATACACTCTGGGTGGGAATGTGGAATAGGATGTAACCAATCAGAGAGCGGCTCATGCCAGGAGAAGCAGTTCTCCGTGAGAGGGTTTGGAAAAGTACAATTACAATTGGTGGGTTAGATGCAGGCTGGACCAATCACTAAGCTTCCTTTGTAACCAATCAGGTGGCTCTGGGCAGCCAATCAGGTTGAAGGAGCCCATGCCAAAGCTGGGCTGTTTAGGGGCCATCTTGGATCACTGGATGGGAAGGGGAGGAGTAAAGTAGGTGAAGGATGAAAAAGTAGGTGAAAGGTGAACTGGGATTTGGGTAACCATATTGGCTCTTAGGGAGTCAAATAGGTCCCAGTCCAGTTTCCTGGGTTAAGGGTAAGCAGAGGTGGGAGGAACAGGGCAGGAACTGGGCATGATCTGGGGAGGGCTCAGACCTTGGCCTGGACCGAGTGGGCCTCGGTCCCAGCACCTTCCCAGTCCAACCCAGGGGTGTCCAGATCATTCCCTACACCTTTCTGTATTTTCTAAGTTTTAACATCTCTACAAAATATTTTATAGCTGTAGGATGGCCCAGAAAAGATGTGTATCTTCATTAACAATGGGAAATGTAAAATGAAATAAACAGAACAGTATATTTGAAGTACAAAAGACTTATGTTTGAATTACTCCTCTGGAATTAATTTACCTTGTGTCTTTGGGAAAGTAATTTAGCTTCTCAGACTCATTATCTGCAAAAATAAGCATGTAACAATGGCTATCTTATAAGGCTGTTATAAAGATCAAATGAGATTATATCAGCAGAGTTTTAACATAGTTCCTGGCACTGAATGTGTGCTTAGTAAATGCCAGCTACTATGATAGCCTCACAGTATCTTACCGTTGTTGTTGTTGTTGTTGTTAGATGTCGTTGAGTCGTATCCGACTCACAGCGACCCTCATAGGGTTTTCAATGGCAGATTGTTTTGGGATTGCCTTGGGAGTGGGTTGTCACGTCCTTCTCCCATTTTTGTGGTGCTGGGAATCAAACTCAGGACCTCAGAGACTGCAGAGCAGCGCTCTACCAACTGAGCTAAATCCCAGCCCCAGTATTTGGAAAAATATGTTCACTATATAATTTACTTAAATATTCTCAATACACATTATCATAACATTAAACCCAAAGAGTGCTAGAATAAAGAAAGCTATTTAACCAGATTAACCTATTTGGGATTTGAAGTATCAATCAATTAACTAACCTTCTCTCCCCTGATAATAAGCACAGCAGAAACACAGGGAGTCAGAAGAAAACTAATGTTTATTAGTGGATTGAAGACTAATGCCATCTTTATGCTAAATTCAAAACATATGTAGGACTTGAAATGGCTGAACACACACACACACACGCACACACACACACACACACACACACACACACACACACACACACAGCTGTACTACCTGCCTTTAGATATAATGAGCCAGGCACCTAATTGACCTGATTCAATAAATGGCAAGCTCAGAGAAAAATGTAAATTGAAGGAGTGAGTAGCAGAGAAAGAGAAGAAAAAGATAGACTTAATATACTGTTTTTGAGAAAAATATGGAATGAGAGAATAAGTGGTCTCCTTATGCACAATTTAGTGCTTACCAAAGTGGTTTAATGTAAAATAGTTCTAACAATACACCTAATAACATCCTAGGATAACATTCTCCAGAATAATAGCTTGGGAAAACATGAATTGTGTATGTGCAATCAAATGGAGATGTGTTTACAAATGTGCTAGTTAAGATTTTTTAAAATGCCATGAAATAAACTTTGCATTTTATCTTACTTTTCTTCTAGCACTTTTAACATGCCTTGAATTTCTCTATACTTGTTTGCAGGCTAGACTTAATCTACCAGACTTCCCTATTTGAGATCAGGAATCCTATTTTGTGAACACACACACACACACACACACACACACAATCCTATGCAACATTAAGTACTACATGGTAAAGAGAATAAATACTGATATAATAATTATAGTATACATGAAGTGATCATAGCCAATTAGCTTCTCAATAACACTAAAATTTCTTCCACCTAGACTATCTGGGCAAAGACCATCAGATGCTGGCTATATACTTTGTGTTCTGAGTGAACATGAAGGTTGATGTATTTCATTTACCTCACACCATTTCCTAATAAATAGATTTGAGTGTATAGACATATGCTTAATACTCATGGCCTTGATAAATGCAAGGCCTGTGTAATGGCTCAGTTACATATTATCTTAAAGATCCTTTTGCCAGGTAAAGAAAATAAAACTACCCAAGGCCTCTGGAAGACAAACTCATTGAGAAATCCAATCCTCTTCTCCATCCAACACATATTTTTCTCTCTTACCAGAGAGAAAAATGGGAAATGTAAAATGAAATCTGTCTTCAAAATATAAGGATACTGAAGTCAGCTCTGACCTGCTGTTCTAACTTCAAATGCTCTGTGGCTCTGTTTTAACCCAGCAGCCAGGGGTCAGAATTTGAATTTCAACTAATTTAAACTGTTTCAGTACAACACTTATACAGCTAATGATAAATAATCAAATTGGTTATTTAATAGTTATTAATATTTAATATTATTATTAATATTATTAATAATGGCTATGACTATTTAACCATAGTCAATATAAGTAGTTGTTAAACTCTGCATATTTTGTTTTATTTTTATTGACTGAGAAATAAATATTTTAGTATGTAGATAAGACTGACCTAATAGAAATGCCAAAAGTGTTAGTAAGTACTGCCTTTAATATTACTCTTTTTCATTCTTTCTCTCTACACATAATGTGTAGCAGTGCCTATTATCTTTAAATATCATTCTTCATCCTAACAAACCAAGATAATATATTTTTAGCTCTGGGGGAGAAAGGTCATAGTATTACATTGTTGTGTTGTTGTTGTTGTTGTTGTTGTTGTTGTTGTTGTTGTTAGTTAATGTCAAGTCAGATCTGACTCATAGCAACCCTCATAGGGTTTTCAATGACTGATTGTTTTGGGGAATTGCTTTGGGAGTGGATTGCCACATCCTTCTCCCACTTTTGTGGTGCTGGGGATTGAAACCAGGTCCTCAGAGACTGTGTAACAGTTCCCTACCAACTGAGCTAAGCCCTAGCCCCAACAGTATTACATGAAACTTTATGACTTAACTTAGAAAAAAATGAAAGCCAAATACTTTACCATGACTGTGAGTAAATATCAATAACTGTAGTCATTTGTGAATTACCCTCAAATATTTTACACTAGTTTATGATGTTAAAAACATCCTAGGCAAACTATGTAGATTCCTGGGATAGCATTCTCTTCCGGTTCTGCAATTAACCTACTGAGATGGTGGTGCTAGTGGTGGCTCCCCAAGTGAGTGCATTTTCTACTAAAATGAATTCTAGCATTGTTCTTTTAGGATCAATGCTCACACCTTCTTTATCATTTGGTTTCATTTTTACATAAGTTCCTTGAGTTAACTCTAGGCTTTGATACCTACCCATTCTACCCTTCTCCTCCAAGCCCAACTCCAGAAGAGTTTGTGTCTTAATTATAGTTTACATATGGTTTTACAAAATGGAGTCTGCAGTTTGCTAGAAAACCAGTAGATTGATGTGTTTCCTGGGAATAAAACTCAGCATTCTAAAAAGATACAAGGACTCATGTTTATGGACAGCCAATCTAGAAATCAGTTAATGCTCTCAGCTGTATAAAGATGATTCTGAATGTTATATTCCAGAATTGAAGGTTTTATTTGAATTCTTTTTGACTCCCACTCTATGTATGCTTCTTACAAAGCATGACCTTCATTCAGCCTCTTTCCATGGCAGATACACACACACACACACACACACATACACACACACACACACACACACACACACAT
>VMDO01004662.1:84635-96714 GCA_007922755.1 Pedetes capensis | reverse complement strand
ATCAAGCCTGCATTGGCACCACTGTGGCAAACAATCCCATCAGATCTTGGAAGTTTAGCAGGGTCTGGCCCAGTTAGTCCTTGGATGGGAGACCACCTGGGAATCCCAGGTGTTGTAGACTTGAGAGAAGGACCTGGCAGCCCACTCTCCTAAAATATCAGCCATTGAAAACCCTGTGAATAGCAAAGAAGCACTGACAATAGTGCCAGGCATGGCACAATGTCAGGTAGTGTTTCGTTTTATTGTACAGAGGGTTGCTATGAGTCAGACCCAACTTGACGGTGCCTAACAACAAGTCTTATCAAAGACAGAAAAGAGAGAGAGAGAACAAGAAAGAGACAGAGCGAAGATTCTTAAGCTCCTTGTGCTTGACATCAGAATTATATCAAAATGGTGTCAAACCTCAGCCTGAGAATATTCCATGATATTTCCATACTATTGAGCTTCTGTATAGCTTCAATAACAACTGTAATTTCTGAAGACTCGTCCAAATCTTTAAGTAATTCTATTGAATTTATACCAAAAAAATGTATATTTTATGTCTTAACCAGTTAATGGCTGAAATTCTAGGAACCTGTAAACACAGCATGGGATGAAGAATATTTTTCATTGTAATGAGAATGTTATTAGTCCAAAGTGTAAATTCTCTTATTCATAAATAAGTTTCCCTCATTCCCTATGTTTTATGTATTGGTAAAACTCCTAAAACTCCATGACCCTGAAAGTAGATATATACATAGATTATATTTTATAAGGTAAGTTAATTAGCAATTATTGACTGACATTCATCAACTATTCAAGAGAAAAAGTAAATTTGGAATTCAGATAATTTTAAATTCTGCCTGACAATTAAACTGCATATGTGACTGAGTCATTCAAAGATGAAAATTTTCCTTTCTCCTTGCTGTGTATTTTTATGACATTTACTTATAATGCAAAGAATGATTTTACTCTCAAAAGGGCTTTAGGTCAATAAAGTTATGGATAAACAAGATGAATATTTTCATACATCATCTACAAAGTTGTTCTTTTATTTAAAGAACTTGTGTTTTATTGATGAGGCTAACTAGAGAGAAAACAGCTTGATTTTCACATTACAGGCTAAATTATCAGCTCTACTAGCTTTAAAAAATCAGCTGGCAATTTAGAAATGGCAAAGAAAAATGTATATAATTATGAAAGTAAAATATGAAAATCTACAAGGTCATACTTCTGGGTTTCTTATCACTTTTCAAAACTAACACTTAGCAGACATTGTCTAGGGTTTTGTAAGGTTTTTCCTTCTATTATTGCTCATTTAGTTGTTCAAATGCTGTGTCTACTATATATTGGGCATATGCTCTAGCCTGTAAATATAATGATAAAATATATGAACATATTAGTTTTCATGGAGCACAAAATATTAAATCCAAACAACAAATTGTTGTTCTTAGGTGCTGTCTAGTCTATGTCCAACTCACAGTGACCCTATGTACAACAGGTGAAACACTATTGTCATGCTTCATTGATATTCATAGGGTTTTCAATGGTTGATTATTTTGGGGAATGGGTTACTGTTGCTGGGTCCTTCTCCCAAAAAACTAGTAGCAGCAGCAGCAGCAGCAGCAGCAGCAGCAGCAGCAGCAGCAGCAGCAGTAGCAGTAGCAGTAGCAGTAGTAGTAGTAGTAGTAGTAGTTAAATAAGTGAATATGCTGTTTGAGAATGGCATGCCAGGTATTAGAGATGGCATTTTCAGATTCCAAAGTGGGAGAAGATATGGGTCGCTGGTAGAAATAAAAGAAGTTGAATATTATTGGAACAGATAGATTTCAAGAATATAGTAAGAAGTGACAATAAATCCGTGAGTAACTAAGAAGCCACTTAAGGTTTTTAAGCATGACTATAACAAGGTGAGATATAGAGCTTTGAAAAAAAGTTTTGCATACATTCTAAAAAATGACTTAGAGAGTGTTGATCAAGAGGGATTGCATGAACACTCAGTAGAGGGACTTGATAGTCTACTTTTAAAATGAAAGTGGCTGAAAATTAAATTTGAATGAATTATATACAAAGGAGAAATCAGACTGTAGAGAGTAATATTAAGAGAACATGGTGATAAATAAAACAGACAGACTGAGAAAAAAGAGTGAAGAAAATATATAAAGAATATTCTCAGAATTTTGGTTTGTGTCACAGAATAATGATATTCTTTACTAAACAGAAGGATACTGGGGGACAGATTTAGAGGATAAATCATTAGTTAAGTTTTAGAATCATTGGCTTAGAGGTGTTTTTGAGACTCCTAAATAGAGATATTGAAAAGATGGGATAAAAGATGGTATTTCATATGATAATCTATTTTTGAGAGTTACTGGCATCTGTTTGGATATTGAAGCCACACATCTTGGATAATATTCTTCCAGAGAGAATATGGATAAATGTAGGAAGAGGTAGGACCAAGACTTCAGGAGCTAAAGCATATCCAGAGATTGCTAAGTCAGCGAAAAGGTTAAGAGAAAGAAGTTATCACTAAATACAGCCTTTGAGGTTAAAGGCAAAGAGATCATCAAGAACTATTTTGGAAGAGAGCAAGAAGAGAAAATAAATATCAATGGCAGAGGAGTGAATAAAAAGTAAAAAAGGCAAAGAGCATGACTATAGACTATTCTTCCAAAAGATTCATAAAGTTCAGGAAAGAGGGAAGTATCAGAGATGAAAGCAAGTTAGAGGTTTTGATTCTTTAAGTTTGGAGGTATCTGAGTCAGCTTATGGAAGAAGACTAAATTATTGACTTTAGAAATCTTTATATTCCCAGAAGATACATGTTGCTCTTCTGGTTTGAAATTCATTCTTTTGAGAATTCATAAAATCTCTTTCTTTCAGAGTATTCATTATGACAGAAATTTATAACTGACTAGAGGTAATTGATTTAAATTTTATAAAATTGCTGGTTAAATGTACATATAACAAAGCAACTACACGGAAATTTATTTAAATTGATTGCTGAGATATGATTAAGTTATCTAATCAGATGATAATTTGTACAATCTTAGGAAAAGCATCTGACTTGTTTTTGTAAGTACATTTATATTATTCATAGTTCAACCAGATAAGCTAAATCAGCAAAAGACATTAGAGATTATATATTTATATAGCTACAATGCTTTATATATTTATATATCTATACATATTTATTTAGAGACACTCATAAATTGAGTAAAGAAATTAAATCTTAGGAATTTGCTCCCTTATTTGTGAAGGGCTGGCTAAGCAAGTCAGGCAGCAGAAAGAAAAGATCACAAGCAAGTTGGAACCTCAAGAGCACAAAACGAAACTTCTTGTCTACAAATAAGAGGCTCTTTATTCAAGAAAGGCTCAAGATTTGTTTCAAAGGTCTTCCAACTTAGTCAGGCCAATCTGGGATAATTTACTCTTCATTTACTTAAAAGTCAACTGGTTAGGGAATGTAATCATACCTTCAAAAATGTCTTGCATTAGTGTTTGATTGAATAACTTGGAGCCATACGTTTGCTACAAAGTGGCTGCCTCTTCATCCCCATCTTCTAGCTCTCCTGAAACAATATCCATTGTAACCTATTCCAATTGAAAATCAGTAGAGTTAGTGTAGAATTTAAATGAACAGCTTCTCTAGATCTTATAAATATGAGAGATTCAGTTAATAAGGGGAAGATCCTAACAAAAGAGAGACACTAAAATTGGACCACTTGAACAACAGAGCAACTGTGGTGATACAAACCAAGTAATAATAATAGTGAGGTTAGTTTGAGGATGGAAGAACTAAAAATGAGGTTTTTTTATCTTTATATTTTTGGGGTAAATTCAGAAAAACCGAGTACAGCTATATGTTGCAATGCAAGCTTTATCTCATACCAGGTGATTAGTAAGGGTTAGTTATTGTTATTATCATTTTTATCACTTCCAGTGTACATTAGCATAGTTAGGAAACATCAGGAAAATAATTTAAACTTCTGACCTATTCATACTAAACTTTATATCACTTTATCCCATAATTTAATTCTTAAAGTAGATAAGACTTACTGTGGCTTATCCAACTTAGTTCTCCCCAAATACCATGATTCACCCTTCCCCCATCAAATTATCAATGGACCTATCTTGATTACTTATTTGGTTTGAGTCACCATGGATGGGCTTGACAGGCTAATAAGTTGCAGAATTTTCCAGAAAACAAAACAGTCCAACGATATTTTCTAAATACTTAGAAAAAATTTTAAGGACTTTACTAGGGGAAAAGAGGCATTGAGAAGAAATTTTCAGGATGATTATATTAATCATCCAATTAATTTACCAGCAAATCTTCATTGCACAATTGTTTTGTTCAAGGTACTAACTTATGGGGACTAGGATTTAGCTCAGTTGGTAAAGTGCCTCTGTGCAGTCTCTGAGGTCCCAGGTTTGATCCTCAGCACCACAAATAATGGGAGAAGGATGTCACAATCCACTCCCAAGGCAATTCTGAATCTATCAGCCATTGAAAACTTTATGAGGGTCACAATAAGTTAGACATGATTCAATAGCACCTACCAGCCAACCAACTAATTTATGTGTCCTGAAAGATAGAAAGAAATTAAGCATAAGACCTAATTCTAAATTAAATCTAAGATATATATTAATTTTCTAATGCTGCATAAGAAAGTGCCATAAACTTAGCTTAAAAAACAGAACTATATTATCTCCTAGTCTTTGTGAATAGAGGATTTAGGTTCAGTGTAGCCAATTCTCTATTCAAGGGTCCACAAGGCTGAAGTCAAGGTCTTGCCTGGGCTGCGTTCTCATCTAGACTTAAGGATCCTCTCTCAATCTCATTCAGATTGGAGACAGAACTCAGCTCCTTTCAGGTGAGAAACTGTTGTCCCCATTTCTTGCTGACTGGGGTGGGAGGCTACTGGTAGGTGCTAGAGGTTGCCTCTAGGTCCTAGCCTAAACAGCATGGAAGCTTGTACTTCAAAGCCAACTGGAACATCTATTTCAGGTCTGCTAAGATAATATAGCCTACACCTGTAGCCCTGTGGCATCCGATCCCATCAGATCTTGGAAGGTAAGCAGGGTCCGGCCTGGTTAGTACCTGGATGGGAGACCGCCTGGGAACACCAGAAGCTGTAGGCTTGGGAGAAGGACCTAGCAACCCCCTCCCAAAAATCAATCTGCCATTGAAAACCCTATGAACAGCAGAGAAGCACTGACAATAGTGTTTCCCCTGTTGTACAGAGGGTCGCTATGAGTCGGATACCAACTCGACAGCACCTAACAACAACAACAACAAGATAATATAATCACCTCAGTAACAGCACTTTCAACTTTGCCATATAGCATCACTTAAGCATATTAATGGGCCCATCAAATTCAAGGGTATGAAATTATAGTAGGTTAGGTATGTCAGGGGATAAATATAGTGGGGACCAGCTTAGAATTATGCCTAGTGTAACATGTAAATTAAAAAATCTGAAATATACATCAATAAAACCTAAAAGGGAAAACTCTGGGAGTGATAGAAAGAGATATTTCAGGAAAATTATGCAGAGAAAACAGAAGAGGCCAAAAGATTTGATTAGTCAGATTTCACCAAAGTCCTTGACTGCCTTCAATCTTCCTTCTACACTGGCCATTTCCAGACTCAACTTCTATTTAAAAGTTTCTATCTTATACCTTCCTCAAAACAGAATAGTGGAATTTGTGTGGTATGCTAGTATCTTCAGAGTACTTTCTCACATAATATGTTACCTAACATTTTCTGTTTTAAAATCTTACTTAAAGATGTGCTGACTGCCTGGTTATTGTCCCCATTAGTTACTTTGCCACCACCATTCATAACCTCTGGTGCCAAACTGTAGGCTGCTGAGCCCACAACACTCCAAATCCAGTTTTTTATTAGAATCAGAAATAAGAGATTCCTAGAATTGTCATTGGCCACACAAGACTGATGTAATTGGATTAACTTAAGCCCCTTAATTTCACTTGGAATGAGCAGACCCTTCCAACAAGTGATTTTCATGAAATCTTTCAACACTATCCAATGAACAAACCAGAGAGCTGCTAACAAATCCTAAGGAAGATGGCAAAAGTAGGGAATTGTCTATTGTTGGGCAAAGATTCTGATATTTTTAAGTGTCCAAAGCCCATTACATTATAGATATGGAGCAAAAAAGAGGGGGTCTTTTGAGCAAAAATTATATCCTCAAAATTGTGGAAAAGGAGCAAAATGATTGTTTTCAAAAATTCTGCTATGTAGCTTGTCATTTTGTTTGTTTTCTATTCACCTTATATGCACCGTTTAAGAAGGGCAATAACAGGTTCTGCTACCCAATCTTCAGGCTTTTTTTTTAACACAACATGCAATTTTCATGCTACAAATAATCATACAAAAGAATGGAAATTCAAATATGGAAATAAACATGATGTTAAAATTTATCCTGAATCTTTAAAAAGTATCCTTGTAGAAGGGAGAGATAAAAATGAAACTAGTGTTGGTGTATTATTCACTTAAATGAAGGCAAAGTCTTCTAATAGGATACTTAGAGAATTGTTGTTGTTGTTAGGCACTGTCAAGTTGAATCTGACTCATAATGACCCTAAGTACAACAGAATGAAACATTACCCAACACTGTGCCATGCACACAATCTTTTTATTTTTGAGCCCATTGTTGCAGTCACTATGTTTCTTCTCATTCTGAGTTGTACTACATCAGCAAAAGGAGGTCCCAGAGACTTCACTCCATTCATGTTATTAAGATTGACTACGTGAAGGAGGCAGCTCTTTCTCAGTCATTTCTTCAATGCCTTCCAGCCTGGGGGGCTCATTTTCTAGCACCATATTTGACACTGACTCTTTGCTATTCAGGGTTTTCAATGACTAATTGTTTCAGGAGTGGGATAATGTGTCCTTTTCCCTAGTCTTAGTCTGGAAGCTCAGCTGAAACCTATTTACCATGGCTGGCTCTGCTGATATCTGAAGTAACCTGTGGCATAGCTTTCAGCATCACAGCAACATGCAAGCCCCTACAACAAGACAAGCTGAAAGACACATGGGGGCTTAGAGAATACAATACAAACTATAGCAATACAAAATTAGAGTTAAGGTCAGAGAAATAAGTTTTAGCCAATCCTGAAACTGATTGACATGAATATCAAGAGAATGGGGTCTTCTGGGTGAGGAAACATACACGAAGAAAACACAACAAATGAAAAAAATTCTGCTTTGAATATTTTATCTATTGATTAATTTCTCCCATAAATACTTATAGAACATTTCTGTGTGACAAGCCATATGCTAAGTCTTTTTGAGTTCATTTGCTCCTCATAATCACCTCATGAGGTTAGCTCAATTAATATTCCTAGTACAGGGATGAGAATTGAAGGTTACAGAGAGAAAATTGCCTAAGATCACCTAGCTAGTAAATTAGAGGTTGATTTGAACCCACAATAAATGGAATTAACAAATTCACAATAATGAGAAAAGACATTGGAGAACAACGATTAAAAACAAATATCAGTGCTATAAAGAACACTTCAGTTTGAAAATGAGTGTGCAATGCTGAAAGTATATTTAAAGACTGTTTCTCAGTGGTTAGACAGGGCAGTAGGCATTTTCTATAATAATAATTATTATTATATAATAGCATAATATAATTCTTATATGTAATTATAACATTATATAGTAATGATGTTAGATAACATTGCTATAATAAAATAATAATTATTATTACCATTAGTCTTCTTAGAAAAATACTTCTCTATTTTTGGTAATTTTCTATTTATAACTCACTACATATTTAGCTCAGTTGGTAAAGTGCTGCTCTGGACCCAGGTTTGATCCTCACCACTGCAAAAGTGGAAGAAAGATATGGCTATCCATTCCCAAAGCAATCCTGAAGCAATCAGCCATTGAAAACCCTTTGAGGGTCCCTGTGAGTTGACAGCACCTAACAACAACTAGTATCTCTGATGGAAGTACCATCCTCCTGACCATTATTTCTTTGAGAACAGTCTCTTGACCAGAGAAAAACTAATCATAGCACTTAGATTATTTTCTGCCTGGAACTAGCTGAAAAGAGTCTCTTTCCTGTCAGCTCACTATACTGGAGAAATATGAATAGAGAGGAAGCTGAGACCATGCTTCTTGCCACAGAGACAAAGCTTATATACAGATAAAGAATGAAGAAAACAGAGAGAAAACTAGACATAGGGAAGAGTGATCTGACACCAGCAAATCCTTGGACTCATTTTTCCCTAAAGTGAGTTTTATCCTTTCATGTTTATAGGTGCCTGCAGCCATAGCTTCTGGCATTTGATCCTATCTGATATCAGAAGCTAAGCAGTGTCGGGCCCAGTTCGTACTTGGATGGGAGATCACCTGGTAACACCAGGTGCGGTAGGCTTAGGAGAAAGACGTGGCAGTCCACTCTGAAACAATCAGCCATTGAAAACTCTATGAATAGCAGAGAAGAACTGACACTGTGCCATGCCCTGGCAACACTGACATAGTGCTTGGCATGGCACAGTGTTGGAAGTGTTTCTTTCTGTTTTTCATAGGATCGCTATGAGTCAGACTCAATTTGATGGCACCTAACCACAATATGTTTATAGGTAATCACATTGGCCAATAAACATTCCCTTTTAACTAAAGCTAATTCATTTAAGAGGGCTAGAGTTTAGCTCAGTTGGTAGATTGCCTGCTCTGCACTCTCTAAGGATCCAGGTTCAATCCCCAGTACTGCAAAAATGGGAGAAGGATGTGACAATCCACTCCCCCAAACAACCCCAAAACAATTAGCTATTGAAAACCCCGTGAGAGTCACTATAGTTTGGATGTGACTCAAGGGCACCTAAACACAACAATTCATTTAAGGAATCCTCAAAGAGTACAAAAAATACAAATTGACTTAGAAAGAGATCTGTATAATGTACACTACTAGAAAAATAGCAGTGTAATGAAAACAAAAATATGAGAGACAGCATGGAGAAGGTATCCACAGAACTTAAAAACAGAATGACCTTGACAGAACTGAGCTCATACATTCCAAATTTAAGGGAAAAGCAAGATAATCAGTTAGGGCTTGGTGACATGATTGATCATGTTGTGGTAGACACAAGGACATCAACTGAGTTTCACTCTGTACCTAGGACACAAATTAACTCTGGGCCAAAAACATATTAACTTCTTGACCAAGCCACTGCACAAGCTGACACCAATCTGCTCTCTAATCAGCCACATTTGTCTAATTTGTACAATTCCTTGCAGAGTCCTACAACCACAATGTTGTCATGTCATTCTTTATGAACTTGCTGTTTTCTTCTTGAATGTCCCCACTTAAAGATGAATTCAAATTCTATAACTTCTACAAAACATTCGCTAAGACTTCAGGCCACTTCTTTACCAGACAGCACTCCTATTTGCAGTTTATATATCTTATATTATGAAAATCCAGATTTGGTTGGGGGGGAGAATGAGCAACATATGGGGGTAAAGACAGATAGAACAAGTGCAAAATATAGGTGGCAGTTCTATGAAAATCCCATAATTAATCTCAGTATACTGTATACAATTTTAAAAAAATATATCCTATTATACATCATAAATATGTACAATTATGTCTATATATAAATCAAAAACTTTTTGTATGATGTTTAAGGACATGGTAGCATCAACAATACTGATTTGATAATTGCACAATGGATATATGAAATAGATTATCATTCTGTACCCCATTAATAGGTACAATTAAAATACTTAATAAAAATTGATAAAAAAGGAAAATCCAGATTTGCCTACCAAATTAAAAACCATCTATTTTTTGAGCCGTAGGAACATAAACATATATTTGTTTAGCAATGATCTAAATGAGATGACAGAAGTAATCTATAGTAATTATAGTAATTATAGTCATCAGCAAAATAAGAATCTATCATTATTGCATATCCATAGCAAATAATTGCATATACATACATATATATTAAATATACCATGCATAGTGTGTGTGTGTGTGTGTGTGTGTGTGTGTGTGTGTGTGTGTTTTCAGATACATTTCAAACAGCATGTAAATGAAAGCATATCTAGGACAAAGACCAAAGAGCTGAGTATAAACATTTGGCTACATTTACTTGTATTTTATTCATTTCCATTTCTCTTATTTTAAAATGCTAAATGAAAAATTCTCTCTTGTACTAAAGCCAATATTGTAGCTTCATTATATTCTTGGAGGTAGGTCATGGCACCACTTTATTCTTCATTATACAGGCTTCTGGTTGAGTTCAGGCTGGGCACTCTCACTTCCTAGTTTTGTAGCCATGAACAAGTTAACTCTCCCTACATACCTCAGTTTTCTTCTCATAACACTCATAGCAACAGCTCATTTCTCCTCTCCTAAGAGATCATGTGAAGATTTAATAAGTTAATGCATACAAAGCCCTTAAAAGAGTTTATGGCACATGGAAAAACCTCATCACTATCATCATCATCATCATAATCATCATCATCATCATTATCACCATCATCATCATTATTTTCTATACATTATTTTCTAAGACTCTTGGACTAAATTTTTTGACTATAACTCTATGAAATATTGCAGTAGTACTATAATTTAAAAAAACCTCTTAGTTCATATGCACAAAGGTACTGTGTAAACACACATCATGTTTAAATTTTAAATAATGGATGAGAATAGAAAATATATTTTCCTATGGACAATGAGTTCTTAGGATATGTAATGTGTAAACTACAAAGTGTAAATGTTTGGAACTGAGAGATTTAGGCAAGTGTCCCTGAGTTATAATGAGCAGGCCTTTCTTATGATCCAGATTGCTGGTGAAAATACTGGTTCTCTAAATTTTTCTCATGGATTCTCTTTCTGTAAGGAAGCATTAACTTTTCAATAACTGTTTACTACATTATTCATGAAAAATTAGGAAAGACTGAGGAGCTATTAAAAATGGAAACTAAGGAAAAATAAAAATTAGCTGTAATATACAATGCTGGGTAGGATCCATGAACAAAAACCGAAATGTGATAGGAAAATTGACAGAATTTAAATAAGACTTATAGGTCAGTTAATAATACTATACCAATATTCTTTTCCTGCTCTAGTAGTAGCAGTAGTAGTAGTAACTACAATGGTTCTATAAAGTGTTAACATTAGAAGTAGATGTGTAAGGGGCATAAGGGGTATTTATATGATTATTTATAACCTTTCTGTAAGTATAAAATTATCTCAAATAAAAAGTTAACCACAGCTGAACTTTTATAAGCTCGTATGGTTTTGAGTGTCAAGAATCTGCCCCAGGTGAGCACATGCTTGTGTGTTTTTCTTTTTTCTTTTTCTTTTTTTTTCTTTTTTTTCCTTAGAAGAATGTGTCTTTCTTTGGCTTCTGACTTAGTTATTTTTCCCTGTGACCTCTGCTCCTCAATAAAGTAAAAACAAGTTTTGATTTTGCAGAACAGTTTATTTTGTTGTAAATTCCGAAGCAACCATTGATCTAGCTTTCTAAATGCTAAACAGAAGTTAGAAAATTCAAATATGCAAATACCCTTTAAACCATGTAACTGAATTCCCAGGAAAGTAAGAGAATTACCGGGGACCCCAAAAGGGGGGAAAAAAGCAAATTCACTGATATAGCACATTAAAGACAGCTCTCAGTGACCAGGGTCAAATTTTTTAATGTAGTACATCCATAAATTAGAACCAGCTGAATCAAAGAAAAGTATTCATAACATGAACTAACACTGAGAGATTTTTTTAAAAAGATGAATATGTGTATGTGACTTGGAAAATATTTGAGCTGAGTATAAGAGAGGTCAAACTGTGTAGATTTTATAATTTCTAGGATTATCCTGCCTGCAGCCATAGCCCTGTGGCATGCGATCCTGTCAGATCTCAGAAGCTAAGCAGGGTCCGGCCTGGTTAGTACCTGGATGGGAGACCGCCTGGGAACACCAGAAGCTGTAGGCTTGGGAGAAGGACCTGGCAACCCCCTCCCAAAAATCAATCTGCCATTGAAAACCCTATGAACAGCAGAGAAGCACTGACAATAGTGTTTCCCCTGTTGTACAGAGGGTCGCTATGAG
>VMDO01004662.1:0-84535 GCA_007922755.1 Pedetes capensis | reverse complement strand
ACACCTAACCTAACAACAAGGATTATCCTGATTTTCTTGGGTAACTAAACCATTATTATCTTGAGGTAATTAACTTTAAGTATTTTAGTTTATGCCATGGCTTTAGTGATTAACTTTCTTGGTTACAGAAATAATTGGGCTTCTCAAAATGGAATTCTTATAGTAATGAAGCTAAAAGACATGCATAGAGAAAATAAATGTAAAGGAAAAAAGGATAAGAGATAAATTATGATAATGGTTTTCAAAATTTTTTCTCTTGGACTAAATTTTTTGAAAAGTTTACACACTTTGGCATCATTTTTAAAGTGAACTATATAATCAAGATTTAGCCATGAAGGAAATCTAATGAGCCTGAAGCATTATAAGGTAATAGCTAAATTTCAGGGATTTACAATAACAAGCAAAATTTCAGAGAAATCTGAAGACTTCTTATGAAGCACTTGTAATATAAAATATAAAATATATAATAATATATAAAATATAAAATATATGATCTTGTATATGTATTACATGTGTTGTTGTTGTTGTTGTTGTTGTTGTTGTTAGGTGCCGTGGAGTCAGTGCCTGACTCATAGTGACCATAGGTACAATAGGTGACACAGTACTGTCAGTGTTTCTTTGCTATTCTTAGGGTTTTCAATGTCGGATTGATTTTTGGGAGTGGGTTGCTGGGTCCTTCTCCCAAGTCAACAGTATCTGGTGTTCCCAGATACTGGGATAGTCTCCTTTTCAAGTACTAACCAGGCCTGACCCTGCTTAGCTTCTGAGAGCTGATGGGATTGGACACCACAGTGCTACGGTTACAGGCATTACATGTGTTATATAACATATAATAAAAAGAAAAACTTTACTAAATGCAATATCAACTTAAAGACCTCTTACCTAATATTATGAAATGAAGTAAAGTTTGTGGCTATTGTGTTGCCAAATATTAATATTAGACTAATACTAACAAAAACCTGACAGAACTATTACTTGCACATATCAAAATTTACTAATCTAAATATACAAAAGGAAGTAGAGATGTAAGTTTCCTTTACCCTATAATCTCATCAAGATTGAGGAGCACAATGTGAATGTTAACATCTCAGTTAATGAGAGTTACATTCAGGAAACATAAATGTTCCCTCCACACCCAGTCTCATCTCCATAAGGCTGAAGATGTTCTGCATATAAACTAGTCTAGAGAGCACTTCTTGGCCAGATGTATTGCAATCTCATGTCTGTCAATAGTAATCATGATTACAGAGCATGATGCATTATTTTACTTGAAGGTACCAACCCAGCTCACTTAATCCTCTGTCTCCTCTAACAAAGCTTGAATCAGGTGTATCGCTGCTCTTAGACCTGCAGACCCAGAACAAAAGACATTACCTAGTTTTCTCAGGAAGTTTTACCAACAAACCTTGGGTAAATATAAGCTCCATCCTGCAGGTAGATTCTGGATTTATGTTTTTCTTCATTTCTTGAAAGTTACTTTGTTAATAGCACCATTTTTCTTAACCTCTGATGTGTTAATAATGTAGTTACTACAGAATGGAACAGTGCAGATGTTACTACATGTTTGTAGAACCCATTTGTTTGGTTTTCACTAAAATTAAAAAGACCAAGTCTAAATCTTTTTGTAATTATAAAATTCAAATCTCTTATATTAGCTTTTAGAAAAGAAACTCTATCATATTGCTACAAAGATTTTATTAAAATATATTTATATGTAACAAGAATATAAAATTGCAATTGATAATTATTTTTATCAAAATGAACACATTTAGTGAGTTGGTTCATGGGAAATAAGGACAATATTATGAAAACCAAATGAATTATTTAAATATTTTTATTCAAAATTAGATAGAAACATTTTTCCCTCTGGTAATGGTAAAAGTTCTCTTCATTACATTTATTCTATGCATGTGCTTAAGCAGAAAATGGCTGCTTTCTAGTGAAGGATCTCTGGCTAAAGGTTGTGAGACTACTATATTGTGGTATGTGAAAGGGACTCTGATTAAAATTGATATATTTAATGTGTCACTGTCTCATTATTTCAAAAAATGGCAGACACATTACTAATTGACAAAGGGAAGAATCCTTATCAGTTTCAAAAACAGATTTCAAAGTAAAGGATGATCCATATGCTGATTCCTTTCCCTCATACCTCTACCTACCAAACACACAAGGTAAACCACACACACCTGAAGAATTCAGACACACACACACACACACACACACACACACACACACACGCTCCTTTAAAAGGGGGTAGGATACAAAACTAAGAATAAAGAAACAATTTTAAATATATATAAAAATACCTCCCACATATTTCTTTTATTTTCTTGACTTGAGATTTTTTAGCACCCCTCTTTCCCATCTGTATCAACCTTTTAAAAAGTCAATATAAGGGAGACAGAATCTTTATTACTGACAAAATTTAGGCCAGAGTATATTGTGATATACGAAGCAAAATTTCTAGTACTGAATTTCATAATAAGAAAAAATTATCAGTGAGGATCCCTCAAAGAGTGTTCACACAGGTGTGTTTAGAATGTAGGGAGCCAATAAGAGATAAGACAGTAATTAGGAGCAAGAAAGAATGGAACTTAATCAGCTCTAAGATCAAAGGGAGGAAGGTAGCAACCAACATGCATGAGAAAGTTGCCTATTGAGACAGCCACCTGGAGAAGAGCTAGCTCAAGGGATGCATATGGTCCATTGTAACCTAACAAGAGTGGATCTAAAGGAATAAATTCCTTGACCTCATTCTCCTTCCACCTCTCCTACCAAGATCCCCCTCTGGCCAGACCCACTGAATGATAGAAATAAAGGTTGCCTGTCAATGAATCCCAAAAGCTCAGCCCCCTAGAGTACAGAACAGGATGAAGAAGACTAAAGAAAGTCTTCTGCATGGACAAACAGAAGATACCTGGCACACTTACTAGTCACAGACATTCCTGAATTAGAGTAGTAGAAAACATTCACTCCCTACAGCTGCACTGATTTCAAAAGAAAGAGGTGAGCATCAGCTAAGCAAGTCCATTTTCTCTTTTCAACATCACCAACATGCCATTACCTCCTCCCACTTGAGGGCCAGATGAGGGAGGGACTAAAGATAAAAATATTATGCCAATTGAGGCTCCTTTTACACTGATGGAAAAAAGGAAATAGAGGGGAATAAGAATTTCTCCAAAGCTTTTGGACAACCCAGGATGCATCTGTTCCCTACCAGGGAGGGATATCTGCATCTGAAAGGACAGCCAAACACACACACACACACACACACACGCATACACACCAATACCAACTACTCCCCCTTTGGAATATTCTTCAGGAAGCAATGGCAGTTTATGTAGATTTTGCCCCTGAAGGGTACAAGACTTTGGTTAAATCAATATCAATTCAAGGCTGATTATGTATTCACTATTCATTTCCCATTCCAATCTATATCTAGCCATGTTGTCTAGTATAGCCCACAAAAGAATTGAGATGAAATTTCAATATTAATGATTCAAATTTTTAAAATGTCGCAGTAAAATGTCCCATGTTTGAATGTAAATTTCTATCCATCAAAGTCCCAGAGAGGAATTCAAGTCCAAAAATTAAATCCTCTTTTACGTTAAAGCAAAAGTATGATACAAAAAGCAAATTAACTTTCTCTTAAAATTTAGAATTCAAAAAAACTGAAGCTGACAGCTTCTTATGGTAGTTTTATTTTAAAGAGCTTCCTGGTGTTCTTTGAGCAACTGTATCTTGAGCTGATTGTCATTGTCATGAGTGTATTTAACCTGGTCAGGTCTTAATAATTGTATAATTGAAGGCTAGAGGGAAATATTGCATTTAATGGATTCCAGAGGCTCAGCCACTTGAAAAAGAAATCAGGGTGAGGAATAGTAAAGAAAGACTCCTCTGAAGTGACAAACAGAAGATGCCAGTCATATTTTCAGATATTAGACTTTCATGACTCCATGAATTCAAGTACATGCACATACCCACAATATGTACAATACTGCACCTCAAGGGCAGTCTCAGGATTATGTCCTAAACACTGCCAGTGCTATTGCCAGACCACAGTGGATTTATCAGTGGGGCAGATCAAAAGAAAATCTAGTTCCAGCTTCCCCAGGATGCCAATAAATCTGTGTCCTTTTTCCAGCATCCCATCATTTGCACTCTTAAATTAAATCAACTGGAAGAAATCTCTGGACAAGAAGTTAAATTTGGCACTATGAATTTCACATATATGGAGAAGAAACTCATGCATATAACTTTCCTTGGAGCATGGAATCTGAGACATTGTAGACTTAATGCACAGTGTAGGTATTTGCTAAAATAATGATTCTTCCCTGGGTCTAACTTGAGGTGTGGTTGTTTCATAGACAATAGACTTAAAATGTCTTCATCTTCATCATGCCTTTGGATAATGGAGTATGAACTATATCTTGACTTTATCTAGTGACAGTCATCACACTCTTGAGTAGTCCTGTGCTACAGTGGCTATTTCTGTTGTCTCTCACTGAGGAGCCAGGGACATTCTCTCAAAAATAATTAGCAAGGCTTGAGCCAATTCAAGACCATGTATTATAAGACCTAGCATTTCTTGGGTTTGGAAAGCAAACATGTAAGTGTAAGGTTAGTACAACTATGGCTCATGCCCAGGCCCCAAATACAAAACTGAGATTAGGCTAGCCAAGAAACACTGAAAATCTATCACCAGCAGGTCAAAACATCAAAATCTCTGTGAGATACTTGAAATTAGAAATCTTGAATGTAAAATCAGCAAATAATGCTCTCCACAAAGCCTTCTGTAGACACAAGCATTAGTTTCTCTGAAGGTAACAGTTTCACTTCAGCCAAGCCTGCTGGGGAACAAGTTTGACCTACACTCTGTGCCTTTTCTGAATCACATGGGATCCCCAGGTGATGTTTCAGGCTCCCCTATCCTCATATTCAGCTAAATCTCTCATAGGTCTATGCTTTGTTAGGGAATCCAGAGCCTCACACATTTCCTGAAAAGCACCTTCAACTTTCCTGAGAAAAGTATCTTCCCCAAGACTATAGCCTGGGCCATTCACTTAGGCTTTGTGTCATTGGGACTTTAACTGTTATTTTCAGCTGTGGCAATTTTCATATACAGACAAGTAGCTATTTTCCTCCCATGGAGATGAAATATCTATTTCCCCTCCTCTTGAATATTGATGTTAGGTAGCAGTTAGATATGAGCAGTAGGGGATGAAGACAAGGGTGAATAAGAATTAATTCAAACTATATTTTTGGCCCATACAAAAAAATCTATTAAATCACATAAAAGTAGAAAGAAAGTCCTTTGAATTTCACCAGGAACAGAACCACAGTTCTTTAAATTCCACCATAGAGTGCTCATGTAAGGAGGTAAATAACCTGCTAATAGTAGGCAGAACCACTGTAAATGCTAAAAATAGTTACTCTCATTTTGATGTTACTTCATATAATTACTTACATGTTGATGATTATTTCACATTCCAATGTCAGCCTGAGTATCAACTGCTTTGAGAAGACCACTATGAAAGAAGCCATGGCCACCAACTGAAATGATAACCATCTCTTAAGCAGCCTTCTCCATGGCAGGTAGGGGACAACCATCTTGCTGAACTTCTTTACCATTCCATTTTCCTTTCTTTCAAAAAAAGCTTGCTACAATGATTTGAATTGTTCTCCATGTCTCTGCATGCTGCACAGTGCCCTGTTAAATTCTTCTTAATAGGAACACAAGGATAGAGTTAAAATCCCATAATATCTTTGGTGCCATGCTTCGGACTGCAGGTGCAGAGGTAATATTACTCCTTTCTCTCTCTCCACTCCTGAGTTGACCTGTGACTTCAGAATTCCTCAAGCTACTCTATATAATTTTTCCCTACTAAGCGACTTGCCCTAGGCTTTTGGATGGTGCTTCTGACACTTGGAAGGCAATTGGTGATGACTGGCCAGGGGAACTCTCTGCCATAGTCTGAAGCTTCTATGGGTATCTTCTATATCCCTTAGCAGTGAAGAGCTCAAAATAAGCCCATACCTTTCATTTATCTTATTCTTTCATATAAGCTTCTCAGTGGGCTTTCTTCCCCAATACCTGATGCTTCCTGACCAATGCACCTATTTGGTGGAACCTGAAAGTTGGAGAGAAAAGGGCACCAACTGCCTTCAGCCCCCAAGGATGAGAAGACTACTTCTCTACTTCTTTACGTTAACCTCCCTCTTCCCCTCCCATAATCTATATCCTCTTCTGCTCTTTCATTTTCTTTTCTCCTAGTTGAAATTCCCTTGGTCTTTATGAGCACAACACCCACCAAAGATAGAGTCCTCGTAGCTCTTCATACATCATTTCTTCATTGGAACATTTCTGGGCATTCAGGAGGACATCAATAAGGGCTGATCACCCAATGTCCTAAGCCTCATCATTGTCCTCATCAATGTCCTCATCATTGAAGAACTTCCTGAGACCCTATGGAGATGACGAGCTCTGGATTAACAACCCAGAGACATGGCCCTCACAAGCAGCATGTACCCAGATCCTAAATACAGTAGGGACAACAGTATTTTCTTTTTTAACTAAGCCTTGCCTTCTTTACTACTACTGTTTGCCAAAAACTTTTTGTTCAAACATGACCTCTCTTTCTCTCTCCTACTTCCCTTTCTCTTTTTTCTCTGGCTTTGTCTGTCCTCCAAGTGGCCCTGGCAGAAAAATCTTTCACTTTTCTGGCACAGCATCTAGTTCAAATCACAAGCTCTTGTCAAGTCTGTACTACTTCTCAAACTTGCTGTTATTTGCTTTGCATATTGATAGCATGGATTCAAAATCTTCTCTTTCTCCACAGATCTGCAAGTGGGGGGGCTTTTTATTTTCTCAGACATCCTTGGAAAAGCATGCAACTCCAGAGGAACCATTTTTTTTTACTTATTTCCCTGTCTTTCCAAATGGTCTCTAAAACATTACAAGATTAGATTTACCAATCCTTTATTAAGAGGGTAGTCATGAGAACAATAGATTATTTCAATATCCTCCTCCCTCAGTAGATTCTCCAATTTCATCATTAAGCCTGTTAGAATTATTGTTCAAAGGACAAGGAGAAGAACAAATCTTTGGCTGCCTACCAAGGGGAAATAAAAACCTTTGACCTCCATTGTTTTGAAGTAACACATTTCCCTAATCTCCCACTCCTTCCCATTGACTTCTTGTTCTGCCTCAGATACTTTCCCTGTTTCCTTATGGCTGTAGCTCACTTCAAAGCAACAAACATTAATGTTCTACCCCAACTGTCCTCAACTATTCAACATACTATGTACATAATTCATCAAATTCTCAGGAAGCCCAGAACTCATAAGGATTTGTTTTCCTGCTTGAAAATTGATATATGAGTGCTCAAAGAATTATCCCATGTGTACAGTCATCAAAGGGAAAGATAATATAGGTTGAGATCAGGAGTAGGAAGAGGTTAGCTAACCTGCTCCTCAGAGTTTAAAAAGGGATGCCTTCTATGGCCAAAACAATTTCCTATTAGAACAGACACACCAAGCTCTTGTTAGAGGAAGGGTCCTTCTAGAGAATCCAACAAGTCATACATGATGGACCTCAACTTAGGCTTTATGCTTTCTTTTCTTTTTCAGATGGGGAACCAACACTCTATTCCATCAGACTCCTCTTAAGGTTATATTCTGAAAAACTGGATCATTTTGATCCTCAAACCTTAAATGAAAAGCATCTAATATTTTTGTAATATTACCTGACCCTAGTGCCTTCTTGGGGACCAAGAATACTGGCCAAAAAATGGCACACTTAATTATAAAACCATTTTGTAATTAGAACTCTTTTGTAAGATGGAAGGCAAATGGGCTGAAATTCCATGTATATAACTTTTCTTTTTCCTGAGGGATCATAAGGACATATGTCAAATTTGTAAAGATAAGTCCCCTCTCCTGCCAGCATGAAAACCAGGTCTAGGAGAACCTCCTCAAGTAGCATCTCCTCCTCCTAAGGAAGAGCCAAAAAGGCCAACTACCACTTCACCTACTGCTCCTATTTGTCCTTCTCTGCTGTACCATACTCCTATTTCTTATCCCTCTTCTTGCTCAAAGGTTTGTACTAAATTTCACAGGATTCTCACTGGGTTCTATCTACCTTTGAGCAACCCAGGGGAAAGAACAGGGGACTAAGCAAGTCCAGATCCCATTCTCACAGGAAATAAAGCAAAATTTAGGAAAGTTCTCAGATGGCCCCAAAAAGTATTTATATAATTTCCATATTATATGAAAATTACCCAGCATATAACCTAATTTTCTTTTTAATCTTTCTTAGGATTAAATATCATTTTGAGCCAAACATTAACCCAATTTAAAAGGCAAAGAATTATTTAAAATCCTCAACTGTTTGGAGACCAACTAATAAGGACTATCCTGTGGGATCAAAGACAGTCCACATTATAGACCCAATACAGGACTATAATGATCCCATAGACAGAAGGCATAGAGACCATATGATTTTTTGTCTAAAAGGCAGAATAAGAATGAGTAAAGTTAAACCTCCCAATTATTCTAAGCTATCAACTATAGATCAGGGTCACATGAGAACCCCACCACTTTATTAGAAAGACTAAAAGAACCTTTATCTAAATATATTAACTTGACTCCTAATTCCCACGAGGGAGAAATAGTCCTGAAAGATAAATTTGTCCTATAATCTGGCCCTGATATTGGGAGGAAATTGCTAGGAAATCTACAGGGAACTGAGACTTCCATGGAAGACCTTCTGTAGGCTGCTTTCTCTGTCTATTATAATGAAGATCAGGAGAAAGAAAAACAGGCTCAAAAAATAGGAAAGACACAAGAAAGAACACCACTCACAATTATATACAAGCCTGTCCTACTGCCTCATTGTCACATCTGGCTACCTCTGGCTCATATTATATTTGCCAGCAGCCAGAGCATTGGAAAAAAGAATGTCACTTAAAGAATAAATTTCCTCATACCTCTTTCCCACAATGTGGAAGAATGGAACACTGAGAAAAGGACTGCCCTAGAGGTCAAAAAGTCAACAGGTCATCCTCCAAAATGATGCTCCAGGAATGAAAGTGCCTTGGGAACTGATTAGCGCCTTGCTACACTATCCTGATCTTGGGGAGGAACCCAGAGTGACTTTAGAAGTAGATAGTAGAACTGTCTAATTTCTTTTAGACACAGGTACCTCCTGCTGCATTTTTACTTCATATTCCAAAAGAGCCTCAACTCAAACCTGTTAAGTAATGGAAATCAATGGAACCTCCAAGGTATACTTTACCCCACCACCAAAATGTATATGGGAAAATCTAATAATAGGGCATCAATTTCTTATTGTCTTATTCCCCTTCTGTGAAGGGAACTGTTAACCAAACTAGGGGTTCAATTGTTTCTATGAGGGGAAACTCCCAATTTGAATCCTTTTGTTGGATTGATAAAAATCTACTAATCACATGGAATCTTTCACTTTACCTGTGGACCCAAATGTGTGGGAAACAGGAGTCCCCAGCCAACTTGTTTCAGTCCAATTTGTAAAGGACCCAACCCATTTTCCTTTTAAAAGGCAAGCCAGAGACTTGAAAAATACTTGAAATATGGGTTACTGATGCCCTGTAATTCTCCATGAAACACCCCTTTATTGTTGCTATTGTTAGGTGCCATCGACTCAGATCCCATTTATAGCAACCCTATGTACAACAGATGAAACACCACCTGATACTGTGCCAGGACTGGCACTATGGTCAGTGTTTCTCTGCCATTCATAGGGTTTTAGATGGCTGAATGTTTTGGGAGTGGGCTACCAGGTATTTTTCCATAGTCTCTGGCACCTGGTGTTCCCAGGTAGTCTCTCATTCAAGTATTGATGAAGCCTGCCATTGCTTAGCTTCCGAGATCTGACAAGGTCAGATGCCAGGGGACTATGGCTGCAGGCCACCCCTGTATTAGCTGTACCTTAATCAGATGGCTCCTATAGATTAGTTCAGGATCTAAGACTCATAAATGAAGCTCTTATTCCAGTGAATCCAGTAGTTCCTAATTCTTATATCTTTTAAGGACAAATACTCTAAACCTAATAATTTACAGTTTTTGTTCTAAAGGATGCATTCTTTGCATTCTCCTAGGAAAACAGTGTAAATTTCCATTTGCTTTTGAATGGACTTCAACCTTGGAATGAACAAATCAACTCACATGGACTTTCCTTCCCCAGGGCTTCCTGGATAGCCCCCACTGCTTTGGAAAAGTTCTAGCCACTGACCTCAAGAAACTCAGTCTAAATTTAGGAATTATTATTCAATATGAGGATGTTTTATTTTGTGCTTCATCTAAGGAATTGGCCCATGAACATGCAATAAAGATTATAAACTTCCTGGAAAACAAGATTATAATGTAGCATAGGAAAAAGTCCATTTTATAAATCACTGTACTATTGTGTCCTGACCACATGCAAACTCTTGAAAAGGTTGATCATCCAACAATTCATTTTGGCATAATGACTCTTTCTATTCATCTCACCTTCTTTTGATGTTTTCTGCATCATTTAATATTTTCCCTGTAGAATTATTCACTATTGTCACTTGAGACTTGAAATTTTTTTTTCAATTCTTTAAGCTTATGAAAACCAGAGCATTTTGGGGTTTTCAGGGTCTTTTGGTTTTTTTTTTATTTGTTTGCTTGTCTCCAGTTCTTTGCAAATGTCATTATAATATTTGACTTTGTCTTCTCAACCTGCCCTTTGAAATCTTCTGTTTAACTTCACCATATCATCCTGTTTATCTACTAGACATTCAAGGGCAAATTCAAGTGTCTCTTTTGACATGTAATGTGGCCTTTTCTTTTCTTTCCTGTCTTTTTAATAATCTTTTGCTTTCCTTATTAATGATGTCTTTGATATCATGCCAAAACTCATCTGATCTTCAATCATTAGTGTCCAGCGTATCAAATCTGTTCTGGAGATGGTCTCTAAACTCAGGTGGAATATACTCAAGATGATATCTTGGCTCTCATACATTTGCTTTAATATTCTTCAGTTTTGGTGTGAGCTTGCATATGAGCAGTTGATGGTCTGATCACAATCAGTACCTAGTCTTATTCTGACTTTTGATATTGAGATTTTTCCATTGTCTCTTTCTACAAATGTAGTCAACTTGGTTCCTGTATGTTCCATCTGATGAATTCCATGTGTAGAGCCACTGTTTACATTGATGAAAAAAATATAATTGCAATGAAAAGTTTACTGGTCTGACAAAATTCTATCATGTAATCTCCAACACTGTTTCTGTCAGCAAGGCCATATTTTCCAACTACTGAGCCTTCTTCATTTCCAACTTTTGCATTCCAATCATCAGTAATTATCTGCGCATCTTGATCGCATGTTTGATCAATTTCAATTGCAGAAACTTGTAAAAATCTTCCACTTCTTTCTTTGTGGTCTTAGTAGTGGGTGCATAAATTTGAATAACAGTTATATTAACTGGTTGTATGGATATTATTCTATCACTGACAGCACTGTACTTCAAGACAGATCTTGAGATGTCCTTTTTGATGATGAATGCAACCCTGTTTCACTTTAAGTTGTCATTTCTGGCATAGTAGGCCATATGAATATCTAATTCAAAATAATCAATACTAGTCCATTTTAGCTCCCTGATGCCTTGAACGTCAATGTGTATGTACTCCAGTTCCCTTTTGATGATTTTTAATTTACCTAGATTCATAGTACATGCATTCTACACTCCAATTATTAATGGATGTTTGTAGTTATTCCTTCTCATTCTGAGTCATGCTACTTCAGCAAATTTACATCCCACAGGCTGTACTCCATTCTGGTTCTTAAGGTCGACTCTACTTCAAGGAGACAACTCTTCTAAGTACTCGCCTTGCAACCTGGGAGGTTCATTTTCTGGAACCCTGTCTAACAATCTTTCTCTACTATTCATTCATAGGCTTTTCAATGGCTACATATTTTAGACATTTTGTGAGGAGGGACCCATCCCTGTACAAGTATGGCATGTTTGGGAGAATGGTGGATCAACGAAAAAAAAGGAAGACCTTCAAGTAGATGGATTGAAACAATGTCTATAATGGCCTTAAACATAAAAAAAAGATCATATGCATGGCACATGCATATGTGCCAGAGTTAGTATTTTGCTCTGCTGTACATAGGGCCGCTATGAGTCAGACCTGCCTTGACAGAACCTAACAACAACAATATAAGTCAGTGAGTTAATTATCTAGAGTTTATTTTGACCACAAGGCAAAGGGCTTTATCTGCAGGTAAGGGCTCCACAATTTTATATATACCCTCTCCTACTACTAAGAGGCAACTCTGAGCCTTTCTAGGATTAACCGGCTGTTGTAAAATCCTGATTCCAGCCTATGGGGAAATAACAAAACCACTTTATGAAAAATTAAAGGAAAGCCCAGAACCAATATCCATAGCCCTGGAAGGGCCAGAGAAACAATCTTTCAACAAATTAAAGGAGGTTTTGATCCAAGCCTCATCTGTAGGACTTCCCAAAAGGGAAAAGTCTTCTCAATTATTTGTCACTAAAAACCAAGGAGTTGGCATTGAGTCCTTGCCCAATATTTAGGTTCTCATAAAAAAAAATCTATAACATATCTTTCTAAACAAATAGATCTTGTGGCAAAGAGCTGGTCCCCATGCTTCAGGAGACCTACAGCCTATGGTACTCACAAAGAAAGCTTTTAAATTTATCCTATAAACTACTCTTAAAATTTACACTCCTCATCAAATTTAAGCCCTTTTGGAAGGAAAGAGACTTCTTTGGCTTCTTTTAAATCATCTTCTAAAACATCAGACTCTTTTAAAAGATTATTATTTGGATCTTCTCTTTTCAACTTGATTGTTTACTTTGTTTCTTCCAGACTCCAATGTTTCCATCTCCAACTGATGCTCACCACCACTGAATATCTACCTGTACAACTTCCCAGAATCCATACTTACTACTATGGCCCATGGAACCATCCATCCCCGCTGACAGGCAGCAAAAACTGAAGACTCCTGTTCCCTAAATCTATGACCCTTTTCAGAGGGAAGTAGCCAGACAATATTGGTGCCCCTTACTCTAAAATATTTTAGAGTTTTCAGTTCTTGAGGGGTTAATGTTAGATAGCAGTTAGATATTAGCAGCAGGGGCTGAAGGAAAGGGTGACTAGGAATTAATTCAAATTATATTTTTGGCCCATGCAAAACAAAATTATTAACTCCTATATCTTTGGCCCATAGAAAATAAATCTTTTAACTTCTGCAGAAATGGAAGGAAATTCTATTAGATTCCACTACCAATAGACCAGTGGATCTTTTTATTTTACCCCAGAAAGCCGTGCAGGGTAGCACACACCTGTATGACCAGCGACTCAGGAAGCTGAAGCTGGAGGATCACAAGTTTGAGGTCAGAGGCAGCCTGCATAACTTAGTGAGAGCCTGTCTCAAAATTAAAAAAAAAAAAAAGTAAATAAAGGAGGGGTTAGGGTTACAGACCAATGGTAAAACACTTGCAAAGTATGCACAAGGCTCTGGGTTCAACCCCCAAGTACCACAAAAAAAGAATTCATCACAGAACATTGACTTAAGTAAGAAAATAACTTATTAGTATAGAAAGAATAAAATCTTCTTACTTCTATATGCCTGCAGTTGTACCACTGTGGCGTCAGATCCTGTCAGATCTCGCAAGCTAAGCAGGGTCAGCCTGCTTAGTACCTGGACGGGAGACCACCTGGGAATACCAAATACTGTAGGCTTAAGGAGAAGGAACCAGTAATCCACTCCCATAAAACAATCAGCCATTGAAAACCTTGTAAATAGCAGAGAAGCACTGACAATAGTGTTTAGCCTGTTGTATGTAAGGTCACTACGAGTCTGATACCTACTTGCCCACACCTAACAACAGCAACAACTTCTATATAAGATACAGGAAGCTGGGAAATGTTCCCAGGCTTACAAAAGCAAGGAAAGTTGGATAATCTCCCAAACTAAAAATAGTTTCTTGAGCTCATGAGACGGCTAAAGACAATATAACAACTAAGCGATAAACTAAAGAAAGATAGTTGCCTTCAAAGAGTGACATGACAAGAGAATTTTCTTACTAGAACAAACACTGGATAACTAGCAGATAAAAAGATTCAGCTAACTTTCTAATGAATGTCTATGGGCTGAGAGTAGACTAGCTTATCGACTCTGGGAGCCATAAACACTGGGGCAATGTGCATCCAACTGAGATGACCATGAATGCTCCTGGATGCTCAACCTTGGAGCAAGGTGATGGACTAAAGGGGAAAAAAGGCATATCTGTCTGCAAGTTACACTTCTTTCCATTCATAAATATTTTGGAGGGATAGTCCAAACGTTTATATAAATGCATTAAAGATTCAAGCAGAGAATTGTTAATCCTTTGGTTACTTCATATTTTTTCAGTTTTTTATAAATCTTTTCTCTTCAAATCCAAAATATATTCTACAAATATATTTATAAAATTATGCCACTTCATCCTTAAATTAGCTATAACTGTTTAATTTTCCATTGATATACATGGCCTCATTCAAACTCTAAGATTTTATTCAAATCAACTCTAAATTTATAACATAGTACAGATTGGTGCAGTCATTTTTTTCAAAATCTGCAGAAAGCATTTGGAATATTTCAAACTTAGATTACAATAATTGCATTTTCTACAGCCTTGACAATTTGGTTTTTTAACAAACTGAGGAAACACTGATCTACTTAAATTTTAATTAATAATTAAATTAATTATTATGGTCTTCATTTCTAAAAATTATTTAATTTTGAATATCTCCACTTTCTATATATCAACTTTTGGATCCATAAGTTAAACATTTTTGTTTTTCTATTTTATTCTCTCACTTTCAGAAATCATGTTAATCACAAATAAAACTGACTTCAAATGCCTTCTTAAAATAGTTCTCTGGAAATAAAAATGTTTTAATAAAATTACTCTTCTATACAGAACTTTTCTCAATGTTCGTGAATGAACAGACATTGCAAATCCATATACTGCTTTTATATGCTATGAAATATCTTAATATATCCATCTAATTATAAACATTTTGTATTAAAAGTTACTTTACCCTGTGAATGAATGTTTGCAAGCACAATAGTCATTGTTGTTGGTAGGTGCCATTGAGTCACGTCCAACTCATAGAGACCCTATGTAACACAGAACAAAACATTCCTCAACACTGTGTCATGCTTGGAACTATTGTCAATGTTTCAATGGTTGATTGTTTTTTAGGAATGGGTTGCCAGGTCTTTCTCCCAAGCCTACCGCACCTAGTGTTCCCAGGCAGTCCCACATCCAAATACTAACCAGGCCTAACTCTACTTAGCTTCCACGATCTGACTGGATCAGACAGCACAGTGGTATCGCTGCAGGGAAAGTTATATCATAGCTTTGTTGGTGGTGTTGGGTGCCCTCTAGTCATGTCCAATACATAGTGACCCTCACAGGATTTTCAATGGCTGATTTTTTCAGGATTGTCTCGGGAGTGAACTGCCACATCCTTCTCTCATTTTTGCAGTGTTAGGGATCTAACCAGGATCCTCAGAAAGTGTGAAGCAGCACTCTACCAACAGAGCAAACTTCAACACAATCAGCCATTGACAACCCTAGGAGGGTCTCTATGAGTGTGGAGACAGCTCAACTGCACCTAACAATAGTCATCAGAGTAACAAAATGTCACATCCTTTGTAAGAGTGCATTACATTCAGTAAGAATTTGAATATAAAAATTTCTCTACACTCTGTGCTTTGCCTTGAATTTTGAGTATTCCTAAGATCTTTTGTGCTTTTTGAAGTGATCCATCAATTTTTAATGTGTAGGCCCCACCCTACACTTATAACATATAGTAAGATACCCCAAGATTCACTGGGCTGGCCCAGCATAATGTATCAGCTAGTTCCCAGATGACAAGAAAGGGAAATAGAGGATTTGACAACAATTTTTGGGAATCTGCATTTTCAAACTAATTACTAAAACTAGAACTTTCAAATACATTTTCCCCTTCTATCTGTAATACCCTTAAAGGTAGTCATCTTCAGCTCCAATTTGAAATATTTAAGTTGTTATAAAAAATGTTAGATATGTGAAGCAATATGAGACATTCAACTAACCACTTATAGCAGGGTGATGTGAACCTCATTTGGTAGTAGTAATAAATTGCCACCACAATAATTTTAACATCTCTATTTCCCTTATACTTTGGAGAAAATTAGCTACTATCATCCAAATCATGCTTCATTGATATGCCCTCAGATTGCTTGTTTAACAGTATGTTTTAAAACATAAACTTTAAAATTTTTCAAATCACATATTTTCACACAATAAAGGTCTTGTCATTTTCTTTTTCTTTTCTTTTTTTTTTTTTTTTTTTCAGTACTGGGGGTTGAACCCAGGGCCTTGAATGCATGCAAGTGCTGTACCACTGAGCTGTACCCCCAACCCTTTTTTTTTTTTTAGTTTTTGAGACAGAGTCTCACTAAATTACACAGACTGCCCCTGGTCTCAAACTTGCAATCCTCCTGCCTCTGCCTCCCAAGTTTTTGGGATTACAGGCATGTGCCACTGCACATTTTCAATATGAAATGGCAAAATTAAACATGTTACTAAAGGATGTTGGTCTAAAAAACTGAAAAGTGCTAAGAAGTTCAGGAATGAGAAATAAAAACAATCATAAAACAGTATCAATTGATGCCCATGCCACCCTGATGTTAAGGAAGTCGTAAATCATACTACCTGACATTCTAAAAACTATTTCAGAGTTTATCAACTACCTTGTATTCATGGTTAATTATGTCATGTACAAAACACAGTTTTTAAAAAGACTAGTTTTACTATCATGAGACATACCTACAACAGTACTAAATGTTTTAATTTTTTAAAAATGTGAAAATTTTTTCCTAAACCTTTTTTTTTATATCAGAGAATATAACTTCCTAAAAGGAATGATTATCTGCTTCACTACAAGAGACTTAGAACTAGCAGAGGCTGTTAAAACTGGACCAAAATGACCTTATTCCAACTTTCCACAGTACTTGCTCCCCAACTTTATTACTTGGTCAAAATAAGTATATGGTGAAAATTGAAAGCAAAAGCCTGAAAAGGATCACAAATCCAAGACAGCCTGCACAATCCAGTGAGACTCTGTATCAAGATTAAAAAAAAAAAAAAAAGGAAGAAGAAGGGGACTGTGCAGCTCAGTGGCAGAGCACTTGCAAAGTATGTGTAAAGTCCTGGGTTCAACACCCCCAGTTCCAAAAAAAAAAAAAATAGTGAAGCCCAATTCAAGGTTATGAGGAAGTTAAAGAAACTCATACTGTATATAAAACTTATTTTTTTAAGGCAGGCCCAGTGGCGCAAGCCTATAATCCCAGCAATTTGGGAGGTGAAGGCAGCAGGATCCCAAGTTCGAGGCCAGAGGCATCCTGTGAAATTCAGTGAGAGCCTGTCTCAATATAAAAATTCAAAATGGGCTGGGTGTGCAACTCAGTGGTAGAGCACTTGAAAAGTATGTGTAAGATCCTGGGTTCAAACTCCAAGTACCACAAAAAACAAAATGCTTTTTTATCTTCCAATGTTTTCTAAGAAATATCACAGTATTTTTCAGAAGTTTCACCTGAAACAAAGTAAAGCACTTTAGTCTTAAAAAACATCTCTCTGGGAAACACAAATTTCTCCATTTTTCAGACATAAGAGAGAAACTATAAAAGAATTACTGAAAAAGCTGCATGTCATGGTGAATGGACTTTACTTATGGACAGTCTGAATAGTATTCTCAACTGTGTACAGTGACTATATTGTACTTGAGAACTATGAAGGATATGTTCATTTCTAGGGGCTACGTATAGATTGAAAAATATAACGACCAACAAAATCAGAATTTTTAGTTCATTTTACTTTATATGATTAGCAAAAAGTAAATAGTGGTTGTAAGGGAATGTTGTTAAGATAATACAGAGAGAGCATGAAAAGCAGAGACTTAGTTTGGAATTTGATATAATGAAATATGTAAAGGGAGTACTTGTCATTAACATCTGCAGAGTGGCTCAAACACCTGAGTGGCTCAAACACCTGAGAAATTAAAGGTCATGTCAAGGGTAAACTGTCCATCATACCATGTTAGTCCTACATGGGTTCACAGAGTACAAACATGCTTAGATTAGAAACATAAACTCTAGTCAACATTCTGAATACTCACTTCCAGACAAAACACAAGTACATGTTTGCAAGAATGCATATGAAAACACTCTTCTCATTCTTAAATATATGCAAGTATGCAATCAAAGTTTTCATTTTATATTTGGATGTTTTGTATGCCATGCAGATCCAATTTCTTTCCTTCCAAGATTTCTGTGATGATCTCAAGATTCTGCACTGGTTCATCTCGAACTGGTACACACAACAAAGTCATCGTGTTGCAAATGTACTTAGAAAGATAAGAGAAGTTCAGAGTCCCTCGTTCAGCTTCCTGCTTGAGGAAGTTCACATCCAGAGCTTCTTCAATCTCACTTCTTAGGCAGTTCTGGCATGGTAATAGCAATCAAGATCTTTTTAATTTCTGTCAGACGTTCAAGAGCACAACTGAAGTCAGGGGAGCAGCTGAGAGCTGCTCTTTAAAATGTTCCCAAAAGTCATTATGCATCATCTTTCCTTCCAAAATTTCTTTTTCAGTTTAGGAAAAATTCACAACAGTAATGTTTTGATTTGAGGAAGAGAAAGACAAAGGAAAATTAGAGGAAATAGAAATAGACATCTTAGGAATATGGAAGGAAGGCAGATAAGGGAATTGGGCATGGAAAAAGCAATTGCAAATGAAAGAAAGTAATTAAGAGATTCAATACCTCATACTTGCTCCCATTGCAGTCACAGGCATCCAATAAACAGAGGAAAGGAAGAAAGCCCTCCTGAGGCTCAAAATTAGAAAGCTATTGCTTTCACCAGTATTCTCTTGGCTGAAGCAAAGCCTAAGGCCAGCTGATCAGGGATAGGCAAATAGATTGCTCCTTTTAACAGGAAAGATTGCACAGACATTCAAGTAATGGATGTGGTTGCAGGAAGGAGTGAGGAATTGGGACTGTAGAAATGTTATTTGGAGTAATTTTTATAAATAACGGGATTAAACTTTACTAAATTTATTATACAGTTTGGAATCTCATTGTTAGGTCAGATAATCAGTGTAAATATTGGGAGAAGGATGTGGCAATCCACTCCCAAGGCAATCCCAAAACAATCAGCTATTGAAAACCCTGTGATGGTGGCATCAGACCCAAGTCCATGGCACCTAACAACAACAACAACAACAACAACAACAACAACAACAATGTATTATATACAATTAAAAATGCATAAAAACTTCCAGAGATCATTTTTTTTTCCTGAGAAAAACTTGTCTCACAAAGATGACTGACCTCATGCAGTGTTTAAGCAGATTTTCAGAACACTTTAGCTCACAACAATATCAACAAGAGGTATAGAATAGTACAGTATGGACTACAATTAACTTTAATCTGATATGGTTTGAAATTGAATCTTTATATTTCTTTTTATTTTTCTGGACTGCAATGGTACCATGTGTCTATATTTGTGTGCATGCATTTTGAGAAATTTAGATTTTTATAATAGTATGTGTATATTTTTATGGTACTAAGTAATAGTCTATTATCTATGTATATTGTATGGATTCATGACATATCTAACCTTTTTTCTTAATTTTTTATATTTCTAGACTACATATTTCATTTGGGAGTTTTTTTCAATTGTCACAAATCTCTTAAAAAATATTACATGTAAGTGGATCCACAGAATTCAAACTCATGTTCAAGGGTCCACTGTACAGAGATGCTCTATTCCATGAGTGGTTCCTGGTTGAAAATGCTTATGTGTGGTCCTAGTATCAAAATCTAGGGCAGGTACAATATATCTATGTCAGAAAATTTTCCCAAAATTTTATGGATATTATCATCTGACTTTGAAGAATGTTTGGAGAAAGCGGAGGACTGCTGGATTTAGGTAACTTAGTCTTTTTAAATAAATATCTTTTTTCTTCTCATTTCATTTTGTGTTGGTGAAGATAATTATAAAATTGTAATTTCAAACTATTTTTTAAGTAACAGAAATCTCCTTTCCCCACTTTTTATTCTGCATAACTTATTGAATGTGTATCTTCACTACATGCTAATATCTGAGGTAGTCACTAGATCACAAGAAGGGATCTGGAGTTTTCAAATAAAATTCCAAAGCAGGACAGAGGAATATCCCGAAGCACTCAGCCATTGAAAACCCTATGAGGGTCGCTATCAGTCGGATACCGACTCGACGGCACCTAACAACAACAACAACAACTTATTTATAGAATTTTGCATAATTTTTCCTTCCTCTATATTTCAAATGTATACCTATCATCTGCTAAATAGATTACTGGGTATATTTTAGATAATTTTCTTGTCAATATCTGTATCATTAGTCTAAATAAGCATTTTGAATCTGGATTACCTTCATCAACTCCTCAAATTTAATGAGACACTCTACCTAAATGCCTATTGCCTATATTTTATTTAACATGCTCAATTTACTTGCCAAGATGAAGATTAAACACTGCTGTTTTTAGATATTTCTCCATGAGAGCACACATTATATTACATTACCTGCTCAAGAAATATGCCTAGTGGTTTCCATTTGAAATTTATGAGAATCAATTTGACAGCACTAAAATGCATATATTTGGCAATATGGTGGGCTTAATATAGAAGGAAACCTATCATGATGTACAAAAATGAAAATATATAAAATATAAAAAGTGGTTTAATTAAGAAAGGGGAGGAAAATAAGCAGAATAAATTATCCAGGCCCAGAATTCCACAGGGGTAATGGAAGATCTGAGCTTTCAACTTCTCTAGGAGCATTTGGCTTGACTCCTCAGCACCTAACAACAATAACAGGAGCATTTGCAGATCAACAATGGCCCACTGTCTAGGTTTTAAAGTATTCATTGGATGGGAAGACAGATGACAACCCACAAACTGAGAATAACTGGAGACACTTCATAGAACGATGACACACTAGGAAAAAGGTGCTAATGAGGGATACTCCTATTTCAGCCTTGTCAATAGACTGACAGAAAAGACAAAAGAAAATAAGTTCTCATCAGAGAGTTACTCACCTTAAACACATATAGGTGTGGAGTTATAATTCAAACCCATGTGGAAATTCTCAAATGTAAGAGTCAACTAATTACCATAGGTAAACAGAAAACCGTGAGCTCACAATTAAAAAAAAAAATACACGAAAACAAAAGAGAAAGTAAGTCATGAATAATACTGAAACACCAAAAACAATGGTGTCACATATTCAAAGTCTACAACAATTGAAATAATTGTATTTGGAACATAAAAATGAGCACAGGAATGAAATAAAAAATTTGAAAGTTTAATAATAAGATATGCAAAAAAACTAAATTTGCCCAGGTAGTACATATGTACATACTTATATTTATATATAAAAGAAAATATTACAATGAAATAAAAAACCTCAATAGATGCTTCTGGAATAAGCAGATATGCTGCTTTCAAACTAATCTGATGAGAACTAAAATATTGGGAACAGTGTTTTTTAAAATCTGCTTTAAAAACATCAGCAAGCTAACAAGGCAACAAGGGTATGATTGGCTGAAATCCAACAGGAGAAGAAAAAACAGGCAGCCCAGATGTATAGCTCAGTTGTTCCCACTGGGGCTTTTACAGATGTGAAAGTCCCTACGGAGTGGCTGAGAAGATAAATAGAGCTTTTTAAATTTCATAGGGTTGTGGACACAAAAATTTTACTTTAGGACTTGCCAAAATACCATCAAACAAACTTACTCAATTGATATAACACTTGACCCAATACCTGAAGAAAACATCTTTTAAATGTAATGTTCAGTAGATTTCAGTATATTCACAAAAATATGCACTCATCACCACTATCTAATTCCAAAACATCTCCAGCACCCCCAAAAGAAAATATATCCATCAGCAATCATTCCTCAATTCCTTCCTCCCATCTGTTCCTGGCATACGTTAATCTGTTTTTCTATCTCTGTTAATTTGCCTGTTTTGGACATTTCATATAAATGAAGTGATCCAACATATGGCCTTTTATATCTGGCTTCTTTGTCTTGGTATAATAGTGTTAAGGTTAATCCCTGTGTAATATGGGTCAAAACTCCATTTATTTTTGGTAGCTAAATAGTGCTCCATTACATGGGCATATCATGTTTTCTCTATTCATCTATTAAAGCTTTCCTCAACATATTTCTTTCACAGATTGATTATGACTTTGATTCCATAGTGGTGTCAGAGACCAGATGAAATACCAAGGAAGAGACAGAAATAGACAGGGGAGATAAAGACACTTAGTTCAGAAGTCAGTCTGACTGATTTTAGCTTGCTTTATGCATTAAAGCTCTCCATAAAATAACCTGATTGACCATTCTAATTCATGGCACCCCTTCCTCTTAATTCCAAATATGACATATTAAAATGTATACTTGGCTTTATTTATTTTTACTCAAATATTTATACTGCCTTTGAAGTCACAATGAAGCTAAACAGAGGGTTTTTATTCTAAATTTTCTGAAAATAATTTCTTAAATGAAATATTTACTTGAAACCACAATAGTTCCCTATAAAGCAGCTGTAGCTGGAATTAATTTCAGCTGGAAATATATTGTTGTTATTGTTAGGTGCCATTGAATCAGTGTCCAATTCATAGCAACCCTACACACAACTGGTGAAACAGTATTGATAGTGTTTCTCTGCTATTCATAGGGTTTTCAACAGCTGATTGTTTTCTGGAAATGGATTGCTGGGTCCTTCTTCCAAGACTATAGCAGCTGTTGTTCCCAGGTCCTCTCCCATCCAAATACTAACCAGGCCTGATCCTTCTTAGCTTCTGAGATCTGACGAGATCGGATGTCACAGTGGTATGGCTGTAGGCAGGAGATATATTAGTTGGCTTATATTAATTTATTATAAAGTGTACAATAATTGGTTGGAAGAGTTATCCAGGAAACATTTTCTTACCAAGAGCATAATTTTCCCTGAATATCTCATAAATCTATGTCAACCCTATTGAGTCACACCAGCAGCTCTTCATCTGCATTTTCTTGAAGGGTTGTACTAAAAGTGTTTTTCAGGAATTGACCTCTAGGTTATAAAAAAGGGTATTGTGAAAGAAGAGTATCTTTTAAGCCCAAATTAAACATCTCTCCAGTTTGAATGATTTAAAAATTCTGATTTTCAAATGCTCACTGGAAAATGAGAGCTTCAATATTACAAACTAGAATTCTCTTTCTTGTTCACAAGTATTATCCTTAGTATTAATATACACCATAATGTTAGACTTTGCTAATTAGGAATGTAAACACTTCAACATAAATAAGTTATTGTCATTACCTTACATTTCCTAAGCAAACCTTACCTTTATTTTTGAAATTTTATGAAAAAATTATAAGTGAAAAAATTAAAAATGCTTTAATGATCAAGTGTTGCTCAAGAATCTTCAAAACACCTATAAACATATGCTCAAGTATTGTTTGAACTAAAAATAAATCGTTTGTGAAAGTGTATCTCCTATGAACCATTTGAGAACAATACTTTGTTCGTTCACTAAATACTTATTAAATACCTACTGTGTCTTCTAGATGCCTGACATAAATCTCTGAATAAAATAATCAGAGGAAAAAGAGGTAGGTAAACAGTAAACAGAATGAATAAGTTATTTTTAGAAGGTGATAAATTATTGTATGTTCTCAAATCTAATCTGCACCTTTTCAACAGTTTTAGAGGGCTGCAAAATCAGATGAGGATTAGAATCTCATTGGGTGTTCCTGACCGTGTGCTCTCTAAACTGTGAATTCCACATGTGGTTCTAATCCTCATCTGATCTTGTAGTCCTCTAAAATTGCTGAAAGGGTGCAGATCAGATTTAATAATATACAGTAAACGTGGGGAAAAGTACTGCTAATTAAGGGCCATCAGAAATAGGGAGAGTGCAAGCTGTAATTTTAAACAGAATCCTTGGAATAGACCTAATTGAAGTGATGACATTTTATAAAAAGATATAAGGCAGGTTAGAAAGTGAGTCATTATTCAAATATCTGGAGGAAGAATATTCTAGGCAAAAGGAAGAGCTAAACTAAATGTCCTTCGGCTAGCACATGTGTGGTTTGCTCTGAGGTCGCCTTGATTCTGATAAAATCTTTGCTTTCTACCCAATCCTACAGGAAGGATCAAACCCTTGTGTTTTCCTTCTTCTTTACATTCTTCATGTAAAGACTTACTTGATCCTTCGTGATCCCTGTCTATTACTGTTTCATGGCAGTCCCTGTTCTCAACGTTACATGAATCCTGCATAGACGGCCACAATTTTCTCCTAACTAATCTCCTTGATCTCTGAATCTCACCACTGAGATCACAGAACATCCTTACTCTTTCAATAACTCCCAATCTCCTGCCTGATAAAGTTCAGATTTCATAGCAATGAAGGATTTCTGGACTCTGCTCTCTCATCCACCACTTTATCTTCAACCTCCATTCTCTCCCTCAAAGCCAAAATTGGACCACTAATTTTTCATAGCATTCTTGCCCACTCCTCATTTTTCTCAAGCTCTTCTCTCTTTCAAAGATGTGTGTCCTGCCTCCATCGCCTCCTACAGGAATGTAAACTCTTTTTTTTTTTGAAGTCTTTTTTTAATTAGAAATTTTTAATGTACATCTTAATGTGATTCATTTTGACATGCTTTTCATTGTGAGATTTCCATATATGCATTTTGATAAACATTATTCATATAGGTTACCCCTTACCCTCCCCTATGCTTCCCCCTCTCCCACCCTTCCCATCTGTTTTGAAAAGAACTACTCATGATGTACTGCTTTACTTCTTAAGTATTTCTGACTCACCAGATGATATGATGGTTTCCTCTTCTGCACTTTCAGAGTACTTTGCACCACTCTTCCCTCATGTATCATGCTCTGTTTTGCACTGTGTTGCTCCTAATATAATAGTTTTCCAGTAAATTGAAGTCTCACAAATTTTGGCATAATTTCTCATACATTGTTACAGTAAGAGCCAAAATATTACACCATAATATTGTATATTCTCAAATTTAATCTGCACCTTTTCAACAGTTTTAGAGGGCTGCAAAATCAGATGCAGATTAGAATCCTGCTGGGTGTTCCTGACTGTGTGCTTTCTAGATTGTGAATTCCACATGTGGTTCTAATCCTTACTGTTACACAGTAAGAGCAAAAATATACAATCAACAATGTGGGATACACATATATTTGGATATTTTAGAAATTTTTGGAATTGTATGTTTTAGGAAAACAGGAAGTACACAGATTATTGGGATTACATTTGTCATGTTGGTCAAGTTTCAGAAATTTGGGCCGTACAAGGGACTATAAAGATAGGTATGCATCTCTCTACAAAGACATATTATATAGCCAGCCAAAGTGGCTCATGCCTGTAATCCCAGTGACTCAGGTGGTGGATGCAGGAGAATCACAAGTTCGAGACCAGAGACAGCCTGCGTAATTTAGGGAGACCCTGTTTCAAAAAAGAAAAGAAAAGAAAAGAAAAAAATGGGCTGAGGGTGCAGCACTTGCAAAGCATGCAAGTATGAGGTCCTGGGTTCAACCCCCAAGTACCACAATAAAAATGAAAAAAAAAAAGAAATGAAAGAAAGAAGAAAAGACAGCAAGAAAGAAAGAAAGAAAGAAAGAAAGAAAGAAAGAAAGAAAGAAAGAGCCGACTCTGGCAATATTAGCTTACTTGAATGTTAATGTTACAATATGAATAAATTATTCTGAAGAATTAGAACACAGAATTTTCTCCATATTTGATCTATAAACTTTTATAATCCCAAACCTTATATTTGTCTTCTATGAGTCTTACAAGCTTCTACCAAAGAGTCTCTCGTTTTAAGACATAAAGTACATTTGAAAGACATGTTAGCTCTATATTACAAAAACCTCTAGTCACTTAGTGTTTTAAAATAAAAAATATATACAAAGCAAACTAAATACCCTCTCAATGATGATTCAGGAAGTAAGTTTAAGGTATTTTAATTCATTTCATTATTATTTTGGGTTACTGGATCTGTAGTAGTAAGAATAAATTAGGTTAGGAATTTCTCAAACTCAAGAGCCATATGTCTGGTAAAGAATTTATCTACTGAAATAGTATGTATGGTATTTAATTTCAACATGAACTTAATAAATACTTATTGAATAAAGAGTTTTTGCTTTAGGTTGCAGTTGTGGATAGCTGATGTTTACAGCTTAAGCCAATATTCTTGAGCTAGGTTTCACAAAGAACATTTTTAGTTTGGTAGTTTCTCAACTGTGATTTCTAAATGAAAGCATAAAATAAACATTGACCTAAATATCTACTTTCAAATTACTGGCATTACTTATTGTCAAGTATCCTTGTCCTTGGCCACATTTAGCACAAACAAAAAATACAGGGCTCTGCCATTCACTTAGCAAGGAGAGCACTTTCCATAGTTCAGATATCCTGAATAAGTGTTTGCTAAAGAGCATTGTACCTAACAACAACAACAACAAAAAGCATAGCATATATAACAGAGTAATAGAACTTGTAGAAAATCTCTAGCCTCTTGAGAGGGAATATGATTTCTTTCCCTCTGTAGCCCACATCTGTTTGCAATTGAGAGATGTGCATAGATCTGTCATACTGTGAATTTCTCTTTCCAGCCATTATTGATTTCAATTTACTGAATTGGCAAGGTACACAGACTTAGTTTTAAAAGGGTAGAAAGTGTATAGGCCGCCAAAGGATAAAGATTTATCAAGGGAGGCTTGAAGCTATTGGATAAAATTCATTTACTAGTAGTATACCATAATGTGCTAAATCTATCATAGTTGAGTGAGTGTGGAAAATGTTTCAACTGAAAAACTCTCTTCTTGCAACTCTAATGCTCCAATCAATTTTAATACATTTACTCTGGTTAAATCAACATATATAAAAAAACATATCTTTGCTTACTATGTGTGATAAATTTGTCTAATACTCAAAAAGTGGAGTTCTAATGATAACTAGTACTTCTCCACGGGGCCCAGGACATCCATAGGTCACCTCCATGCTGTTTCTCATCTGTACAAAGCATTTGACACCTTTTGATCTTAAACTTGCCATAATGCTTATCTTTCTCTACATCACAGGGAAACTATGAAGATAAGTGAGAAAATTATTCTATCCCCAAGCAGAAAGTAATTTCAATTGTCTTCTTAAGAACCAAAAGTAGATGGGCTTTGGTACATTTGTTCTGTACTGCCCTGTATTATTTCACTTGTGCACCTCCCTTTCCTACTGCAACATCTGCTGATGTCTAATGACAAAAATATTCCTACACTGACTTTAAAGTGAGCAGAATTTTGTTTTCTGGATTACTAGGCAGATAATCAACTTTTCTGATACTGGGCAATTCCCTCCTTTAGTCTCCTTTTCTAAGTGAACATCAAAGTGCTATTCTCAAACAAGTAAAACTAAATCCAACCCATCTCTTTTCCTTGTCTTAACTAGTTGTATTACTTACTCATGCATCAACTATTATTTCACATGTTAATCTCCAAGGGCCCCTCCCCAAATACAGCCTAGTCACCACCATTTGCCATTTCTCTCAGTGCATTGTCTCTTACCTTTGTGGCTTCCCTTAATATTGTCTCCTATTCTGTTTAAGGCCTTATTATTTCTTTCCAAAATTATTACTATAGCTACATAGATGAGAAATCATCCTTTTATTCCATTAGTACAGAATATTTTTAAAGCACCAAACTGATCATATCATTCCTCTATTTACAATCCTCGGATGGCTTCTCATCACTTACGAGATAATGACCAATGTCATCAGAATGCTGATCAAAGCTCTTCAACAATTGACAAGTCTTCATCTTATGATGAGGAAATTCTAGCTAATAATAACAAAATTCTAGCTATGCCATATTACTCTTCTTCTAGGTTGAAGTCCCCCAGAATACCCTTGGGCAGAATTAGAGGGCAAATAATTTATTTGAAAGGTGATCCCAGAAAGCACTAGTAAGGAAGAATGGAACTGGGAAAGTCAAGGGAAGGAAGTCAATTAGAGTGTGCTAGTAAAAACTTAATTTAGGGGGTTCACATGCACACAGTTCACCTGCAGATATCAGGCTGTTAGGCCATTAACTTCTGCGTCAAATAAGATTCTATGCAGACTTGCAGCAGACCAGCAGCTATATTACTATGAACATGATTTTACTTTCATCTCTTCCCTTCTCAGACTAAATAACTCAGAGTGGGTAATTCTAATTTATCTTTTATCCTCACTCTCTGTCTACCCACAAATGCCTTTTATTTAGCAAGTCCTTTGCAGATCCCTTGCCTGCAGCCATAGCCCTGTGGCGTCCGATCCCTTCAGCTCTCGGAAGCTAAGCAGGGTTGGGTTTAGTTAGTACTTGGATGGGAGACCACCTGGGAACACCAAGTGCTGTAGGCTTGGGAGACAGACCCAGCAACCCACTCCCAAAAATCAATGCCCCATTGAGAACCCTATGAACAGCAGAGAAGCACTGACATTACTGTTTCGCCTGTTGCACACAGGGTCGCTATGACTTGGATACTGACTTGACAGCACCTAACAACAACAACGTTTGCAGATCCCTTATATGAAAAACACATGAAAATACTGTCCATGCTGGGTTTTCTCAGGAAGTACATACAATATTTCCTTAGGCTTTAACTTTTTACCGATTCCTGCCGTATTTATTGACATGTGGAAACGTCCACTCATGCAGACCTACATTTCCCTTAAAACTGCAATTGTGAGCATATATAAAAATGTGTCTGTGTGTGTGTCTGTGTGTGTGTGTGTGTGTGTATAAAGAGAGAGAGAGATGATATACATATAGATATAGATATACCTACAGCTGTCAGAGGGGCTGGGATTTAGCTCAGTTGGTAGAGCACTGCGCTGCAGTCTCTGAGGTCCTGAGTTCAATTCCCAGCACCACAAAAATGGGAGAAGGACCTGGCAATCCACTCCCAAGGCAATCCCGAAACAGTCAGCCATTGAAAACCCTATGAGGGTCGCTATGAGTTGGATATCGACTCGACGGCACCTAACAACAACAATAACAGCTGTCAGAAAGATATCTATGTTTTATTGGCTATGCAAAGGCATTTGACCATGTGGATCATAATAAATCATGGATAACACTTCAGAAAATGGGAATACTGGAGCACCTAATTGTACGCATGAGGAATCTGTACATGAACCAGGAGGCAGTTGTTCCAATAGAACAAGGAAACAGCCTGGTTTAAAGTTGAGAAAGGTGTGAGCCCATGCTGTATACTTTCACCATACCTCTTCAATTTATATGCTGAGCAAATAATCCAAGAAGCTGGTCTTTATAAGGAAGAACACAGCACCAGGATTGGAGGAAGACTCATTAACAACCTGAGTTATGCAGATGACACAACTCTGTTTGCTGAAAGTGAAAAGGATTTAAAACATTTACTGATGAAGATCAAAGATCACAACTTTCAATATTGTGACTAAGCATCAACAAAACAAAAATCCTTAAAACTGGGCCAGTATGCAACTTCACAATAAATGGAGGAAAAGAAATAGAGGTTGTCCAAGATTTTGCTTTGCATGGCTCTATAATCAACACCCATGGAAGCAACCATCAAGAAATCAAAAGATGCATTGCTCTAGGAAAACCGGGGGCAAAAGATCTCTCTCTAGGGTATTGAAAAGCAAAAATGTCACATTGAAGATGAAGGTGCACCTAACTCATGCCATGGTATTTTCAGTTGCAACATATGGTTGTGAAAGCTGGACATTGAACAAGGGAGACAACCTCAATCTTTTCTCCATTTATTATGAAGTTGCATACTGACCCACTGTAAGCATTTTTATTTTGTTGACGTTGAGTCACAATCCATACTGAAGACTAAGTAGTGCATTATTATTATCTATAGTTACCTTACTGTGCCGACAGACCAACATTTCCCCTTCCTCTGCCCCATTCTTCTCCTCATCCTCTAGTAACCACTGTAGGATCTTCATCTTTTGTAAGATTGATTTTTTTTAGATTCCACATGAGTGAGATAATTCAGTATATATCTTCCTGTGCTTACATTTTTTGTTTTTTGATGTTATGACTTCATGCCAAAATTCTCACAGTGTAATTTCTTCTTTATATGATATACTAACATCTTCTAAAATTGTTTAAATTGAGTTCATATCCCTAAAAATACATCAGTTACATGGAAAGAGTTGCTAAACTTATAAAATATGTGCCTGATCACATGTGGCTATTTATATGAGAAAAGAGAGTGCCTTCAGCATATACAACAGATTCCACCCTCTCCCATTTTATTAAAGGGCAGTAATGCAATAAAGGTAAAAACTGGATTATGAGGAAATGATAAATCTAAATAAAAATAGAAAAAATTTCCATGTGAAAACTTTTCTATTTAATATTTTAATATTAATAATGTTTATTAATATTACTTGATTATCAAATATAACATCATTACAATATTTAATAAACTTTAATATTTCAGTACAGACTATGGGTCAGCAAACATTTTCTATAAAGGAACAGATAGATATTTTAGGTCTTTCTTGCAACTACCCAACTTTGCTGTTATGGTGTGAAAGCAGCCATAGATAATACATAAATCAGCTGTGTTCCAATAAAGTTTTAGTTGCAAAAACAGATGGAGGATCAGATTTGGTCTGTGGAACATAGATTGCTGACCCCTGAAAAACAGGATTAAGGTAATCCATTGACATTGTTTTTTCTACAATTTTTCATCTACAATGTCTGGTAAAAAAAAATCATGTAAGTTAAAGAACAAAATCAATTCACAATGAAACAACAACAGTAGAAGCAGCAGCATTGTGAATAATTACAGTACTTAAATTTTAGCCACAAAATATCTAAAGCACGAAAATAATCTTATCAAAATATTGTATATCATATATGCCCACTTGGGTGTTTCTTTACTCCAATCCTAATTACCTTTCTCATCAATAGCCCCAACATTCTTCTTGGACACACATCTTAAATGATGTACATTATAATGATTTGAATATTTTGAACATTCATCACCTCTTGTTTAGTAAGAAAGCTCCTTAAGATTTAATCCTTGCTTCATTTATCTTTATATCATCAGAGTACCTTGCAAATGTTATTGTTGAGTGTATTAATGAATAAATTAATACACAAGTAAATTAATCACATCAAAAAGAAATTGACTCCAGCTGATAAAATAAGCCACTGTGAATGAATTTTACTGTTAATTATTGCAGGGATGATAGATATTTTTACATAAAGACATAGAGTCTCCAGTAAGAATACAGGTATAGGGCTGTAGATGTAGCTCAGTGGTAGAGCATTTGCCTTAGTATGCATGCGGCCCTGGGTTCAATCTCCAGCATTAAAAAAAATAAATAGAAGAACATATATACTTACACTTCTAAATTAATTTTAAAATATGGTTTATTAAAAATTTTTCTGGATATTTCAGTAACCCAAAATAAGGAATAGGATTTTCCATTTCATCATTGAAATAGCTTAGACCCTAAAATAGAGATTATTATTACTTTTCTTTTCTTGCACTTGGGTTACATGAATTGAGGAAAAAAATCAAGCCCTAGGCTGTATCAAACTAAAATTTGACATTTTATTTTAAAAAACTGATATATTATCAAATATTGCAGTTAAACTACCTACTTAAAATTTTCTTTTTGAAATATCTTACTTATACTATTATGGCATTGAGCCTAGAATCCCTAAGGTAATTTCTATTTACCCATTGCTGTGCAGTGAGCCCCAATATATAATAAGATAAAAGAAGCACAGAAGGTAAAGGCATAAGACTTTAGAAAAGCTACAAGAATATATATATATATATATATATATATATATATATATATATATATATATATATATATGTAAATTTCCCTGTCTTTTATAGGGAATGAAAAGACAATGGAAGTTGCTGTTTATTTCTGACATTGGGAAGCATCTGAGCTGGTTAAACATATTTTGCTTTCATCAAATTTTTTTTGGCTTTCGTATCTTCACCAGATAAATACTTTTTACAACATCTATAGAAATAGCTCAATATTCTTAATAATGGAAACTTAATTTTTGGAAATGAGAACTTTTACACTTAATTTTATGTTGTTTATTTGGTTTTTAGAAGAAATAAATTATTTCACATCAATGGTAATTATCATTTTTCCCTGTACTTTAGAAAGGGCTTAAAATAGCCTTTTTTTTTTTTTTTTTTTGACTTTTGAGGATATTTTCGGATTAGAATTCATTGTTTGAAGGGTAAAAAAAAACTAATAGACTCTACTTAGCAAGCACAAATGGGAAATACTAAAGTGCTAATAAGTGAGGAGTTATTGGAAAATTGATGCTGTAGACAAAAAAAACTTCTGAGGGATTTTTTGGTAATATGTTTTAGTGGTACTAAATTTATTGCTTCAAAAGTGAATAATGTGCACCCAAAACTTCACTATCCCATGGAAATAAGAATTAAGCTTCAAGACACCATTTACTTTGGACATTTGTAGAAATACATTTTTTTAGCTTATAAATTAACATACCCATTGTAGGAGAGCAATAGCTCATCAGATCCAAACACATTAATCACATTGTTGTTGCTGTTAAGTGCCATCAAGTCATGTCTGACTCACAGTGCCCCTTATAGGGTTTTCAATGGCTGATAGTTTTAGGTTGCCTCGAGAGTGGATTGCCACATCCTTCTCCCATTTTTGTAGTGCTGGGAATTGAACTTGGGACCTCAGAGAATGCAAAGCAGCACTCTACCAATTGAGCTAAATCCCAGCCCATTAATCTTATACTGAACAGCAAACAATGATGATGATAACAAAAATGCAAAAAACAAAACTTTCAATATTTTTGTCATTTTCCTTAAAGATTCAGTGTGCTCCAAATTGCAAGACACATTAGTAGCAATTTAAAAACTATTGAATGTTACTTTGATTCTTTCAGGCCAAGGTATCTGATATATCAATTAATATCCTCAGGCTTACATGAGTTTTAATGAACTATCCAAAGGGTGAACAATTTTTTAAAAATGTATTAATGAGAATAAGCCAGTTCCCACACAATATATAATACCTAAAGGAATGTGTCAAGGCTAGAATCTTCTGGGAGGCTCTGTTGAGGAAAAAATATTGGTTGGATTCCTGGTATCTTTACATTTCTTTATTACTAGAAATTTGGCTGTTGTATGAATTTCTTAAATCAAATATTATGATACTTTCAGACATTAGACACAATGAAGAAATTTCATGAAAGAACAAAACAAAATACTTAACTATTTTTCCAGGAGCATCAATGTAGACATATTATTTATGAATATAAATATGATCTTTGGAGAGAGCGTCTGGGAATATTTGATTTTGGAATCATTAACTGAGATTATGCCTGGGAATAATTTTCTTCCAAAGCATATAAAACATACTTTCCCCAAATCCTGAACTTAACCCTCCAAAGGCCTTGTACAATTTTGCATACCCTTTTAGAATTCTGACCATCTGCCATTTGAAAATCTGGGTTAATCTGCTAGATGATGAGAGACATGAACATCTATTGCTTGGGTCCCCCTGGGTTCCCCATATCCAATCACTCAATATGTGTTTGGGACCATGTTCGACCAACCAGCCAGCCAATCTGCCAGAAAAATAATTATGTAAGCAAGCTCAGGTGGAGCCTGCTGATCCTAATTCAGATCATTAGATACAACCAGTCAACCCTCACTTGTGAGCAAAATGAGTGTGTATACTTTTAAAACCACTAAGTTAGAGGCCAATTTTATACAGTAAAATAAAACTCCTAGGCCATTTGAAGGGTTTATCTTATTTTCTCATTTTTTCTAATTAAATTAGTTTAAAATTAAGATTTAATTTCTAATTTCATCATCATTTAAGTTGTAACTGAAGAACAATCTCTAAATTTCAAAACAAGGTTTCTAAGAAAATAGACCTTTAGATTAAGTTTAATAGACTTTTCTTTGTCAACCTAATTCTTTGTGTCTAATCTAAAACTTCTTTAAAATGGGGAGATGTGACTATGATTTAATTCTCAATCTATTTTGCATTGAAAAATGGCACAGATAACTGGTATCATGGCCACACAGTCCTCCAAAAAAATATCAATCATCATCATTTATTCTGAAAGGAGTAAGAGAAGGCATTAGTACCAAAATTTGCTATTAAAATGTCACCATTTTATATCAATTCTGGATTAGTATTTCAGAAAGATTTTTAAATTTTCAGCCTCAGTTGGCTTGAGTAAAACTTCTGCCTCAGACTTTGCATGATTCTTTATAAAATATGTTATTTCTTTACATAATCAATTAATTATTCCTAAGTAGTGAAGGAGCTGGGATTTAGCTCAGTTGGTAGAGCACTGCTCTGCAGTCTCTGAGGTACCGAGTTCGATTTCCAGCACTGCAAAAATGGGAGAAGGATGTGGCAAACCACTCCCAAGGCAATCCTGAAACAATCTGCCACTGAAAACCCTATGAGGGTCGCTATGAGTTGGACACGACTCGACTGCACCTAACAACAACAACAACAACAAGTAGTGAAGTCCCCCACATGTCTGTCAGTTTATTGTGCTGTGGGGGCTTGTGTGTTGCTGTGATGCTGAAAGCTATGCCAACAATATTTCAGATACCAGCAGGTCCACCCATGGTGGACAGGTTTCAGCTGAGCTTCCAGATTAAGATAGACTAGGAAGAAAGACCTGGCAGCCCATTCCCAAAACAATTAGTCATTGAAAACTCTATGAATAATAGAGAAGCACGGTCAAATATAGTACCAGAAAATAAGGCTCCTAGGATGTAAGGTATTCAAGAAATACCCAGGAAAGAGTTTCTTCCTCAAAGTAGAATTGACCTTAATGATGGGAATGGAATAAAGCCCCTGGAACCTCCTTTTGCTGATGTGTTATGTTGTTAGGTGCCGTCAAGTCGGTATCCGACTCATAGCGACCCTCATAGGGTTTTCAATGGCTGACTGTTTCGGGATTGCCTTGGGAGTGGATTGCCAGGCCCTTCTCCCATTTTTGTGGTGCTGGGAATTGAACTCGGGACCTCAGAGACTGCAGCACAGCGCTCTACCAACTGAGCTAAATCCCAGCTCGCTTTTGCTGATGTAGCATGACTTAAAATGAGAAGAAACATAGTGGTTGCAACAATGGAGTCAAATGTAAAAAGATTCTGTGCATAGGACAGTGCTTGATAGTGATTTATTCTGTTGTACTTAGGGTAGCTATTAGATTTGACTTGAAGGCACGTAACAATAAGGTGGTAAAACAAATCATACCCTAAATTTTAAAAAAAAAGGAGAAAAGAAAACTATTTATAAGTCCTTGTTACTGATTTAACTTCATCCTTTGTAAGTTTTGTGTGTGGGGCTCTCAGCTTATTTTATTATCATTTTCAGGAAAAAGGAAAAATTTTATTTTCTTTTTTTTTATTAGAAATTTTTAATGTACATCATTGACATGCTTTTCGTTGTGACAATTTTATAGGTTACCCCTTTTTTTATTTTCTTGACATGAGATTGACAAAAAACAGATAAACTCCATTATTCTGGAAAATGGGCATCTGAATAGATATCTACGTTATATTGCCATGTTAACCACATTTTAAAAACAATTGCATTTCCTTGAGAATTGAAATTATATTGTTAAGTGTTGCTAAACAATACCGAATTATTTGCTAATAATGTTCTAACTGGTAGAGACCAGGGAAGTGATAGAAATTAATGAGTTGTAAAGCCATTATTGAAGTTCTAATATTGAAACTTCTTATACATCCAAGAAGTCTGTGAGGAGATATTAATTGAGCATATTTTACATTCATAGAGAAAACCAATGACAATAAGAAACAATTCTTCAAGGAACTCAAAACCTTAGAAGAGAAGACAGAAAGCCAGAAAGTGACAAGGATGTATAAATTATTCATTCAGTAATACCGTTAATTGCTATATGACTTCATCTCTTTCTATGTTGCTCTTAGATCCAACGTTCTTCAACCACCCCATGAATGTTGTTGTGAATATTTAATCCAAAAATATATAACAAATCTATGAAATTCATATGCTACTTATAGCTGAAAAAAGGATATTTTCAGTAGGAATTATATTCCAAAAATTCACTTTGACTACTAGAGGGAGTATAATTTACAAAACAGTGAAAAAGAAAATAAGACATAAGTATAGACCTTATTATTGTCCTCATTCAATTTCTAGAGACTAGTGGACAGACATAAAAAGAAAGGATGAAATTCCAAACACCTCTGTGTTTTCTATGCTAATAAAAGTTGAGACTCATAGCAAATAATTTTTTGTACAATTATGCTTTGCAAGACTGTGTAACATCATGAGATTAGCATAAAGGAGTTTAGAAAATTGTTTCTTCAAAGAGAAACAATAAAACTGACCAAAATTGTCACAACCATGTCAAGACTTTGGAAATCAACCAGAGCCTTAAGAAAAATTGTTGGTGTTGTTAGGTGCCATCAAGTTGAGTTGGACTCATAGTAACCCTCATAAGGTTTTCAATGGCTTATTTTTTTCAGGACTGCTTTGAGAATGGATTGCCACATCCTTCTCCTATAGGAAAAACTGAGAAGCACTTATTCAAGATAAGCTACTAAAATCTTAGCAAACACAGTAACAATCTGTAGCCTTTTTAGCACATGCATCTCTGATAACCCTGTCCCAGAGTCGGCCCTGCAGTAGTTCTATTATGACAGGCAAGCCCTCCGAGCTGGCAGCTTCACTACCAGAGAGAGCTCAGTTGATTTGGCACAAAAAGTGGAGAAACTCCACATTCAGACACATGGTCATAACCAGTAACCATCTCAGTAATGGAGAAGGCAATTGCACAGCCAACCTGAGGTTGCAACACCCTATGAAATGAGACTAACCAGACATTTAATGGGGAGCTCTAAGTAATTGGATAGACATAGAGAATTTTGACAAGCATCTACATATCTCTGCAGGTATGCAGAAAGCTGCATTTTTGTACAAGGCTGTGTACATACACAACTGAGGCCAAAGAGTGCCCTAGACATCCACCTACACCCATCTGAGCATGATTCTATGTGTACGTGCAGAGGAAATACAAGAGGACTTGGTGGAAAACAGCAGCTTGTGATTTGTATATATTCCCCAACCCACATAAGATCCATATCTGGTTTCTATAGAAGGTGAGTGGCTTACTGGTCCAAGGTATTTGAGGACAACTTCTGTTCAATCACTGGCTGAGAAACAATGTTATAGGAGTGACCAGATACATTGTTGTGTTATTGCTGTTTTGTGCTATGGAGTCAGGTCCAACTCATAGTGACCCCATATACAAGAGAACAAAACACTGTCCGACATTGTGCCAACCCCGGCACTGTCAGTGTTTCTCTGCTATTCATGGGGTATTCAATGGCTGATTGCTTTCAGGATTGTTTCAAGAGCAGGCTGCCATGTCCTTCTCCCATTTTTGCAGTGCTGGAGATCAAACTCAGGGTCTCAGAGAGCACAGAGCAGCACTCTACCAAGTTAGCTAAAACCCAGCTCAAACCTAGATTATTAAAAATCATTGACTTATATGTATTTGCAGTAGTGAAACTTATGGTGTATAGATTTTACTTCAGTTGAGTACTTTTTGAAAACTGATAAACATCTATCTACCTTAAGAAAGATTATTCTCACTTTCCAATCATTTTGTCCCTGGAATATAGCCCAAAATAGAGCCTACAGAGAACCTTCATTATGCCATCAAGAACTTCTTCGGCCAAAACTGAATTTTCACATACTTTGGCTTCTCCCATAATAGCTAAAAAGAAGGAATATCACAGTGGTCTTGCTGTACACCTTAAGAAAGAAAGAATTTATCAGCTGCTTTTTCAGGAAAGGTAGGATTGAGCCTTGGAAGAAGTATATTATAAGAAGAAAAGATACAGGCAGAAAAGAGTAAGATATAACTGATGACAATGAAGCAGTTTGTTTTAGCTGAAATATTGCAGAAAGTAGAAAATCTGTGGGTAAGTACAGTAGGACTGTTTAGGGTGTGGGCAGAGTCTCAATATGTAGCCCAGGCTGGCTCTCCATGTTCTTGAACTCTCCATGTTCTTGCCTTAGCCTCCTGAGTGCTGGGATAACAGGCATATGCCACCATGCCCAGCAGAGAATAGTAGGGTTCTTAACATAGGTTATTTTTTACAGGTAGAATCTCTGTGATCATTATTATAATTTTCTTCATTATATAGCAAATGTTTACTGAGAACTTACTGTACACAATGTAAAATCATAGAGATAAAACTGAGAGCATATATGCTATCTAGACCAGACATAAACATCAAAAATGATAAAATTATAAAGGAGGACAAATGATCTCAGACAATGCCTATCATTTTTTGCCCCTTTTCTCTTTACATAAATAAAATGATGAAAGAAACTCAATCTATCCTTTCTCCACTCTGCAAGCCTCTCTACCCTGGAAGACAAGAGCAAAGAAAGCTGCACAGTAATGCTGACAGCTCCCTTGTTCTCAAGCTTAAGCTGAAATATACTCGTGCTGTAAGAGATTCTAGTTCTAATGACTCACTTTGGCGATCTGTATTTATTCTAAAGTGTTTCTTAGAAGCACTGCCAATGGCTGGTATGATATATGTTCCCATTCGAGGAAGAAAGCAACACAGAGAGTACTTCCAGTGTTTTATTTTGTTTTGTTTGTTTTGTTTTGTTTTGTTTGCAGTACTGGGGGTTGAACCCAGGGCCTTGCACTTGCATGCTTTGCAAGTGCTGGACCACTGAGCTGCATCCCCAACCCATTTTTTCACTTTTTTTAGACAGGGTCTCGCTAAATTACACAGATTGCCTCTGGCCTTGAACTTGTGATCCTCCTGCCTCTTCCTCCTGAGCCACTGGGATTACAGGTGTAGGCCACATACTTGCTGTTTTAACACAGAGAAAAAAAAGATACTTTTTGGAAAGTCTTGGCAAAAATAAAATGATGATTGCTCAACATTACAAAGAGAGCCCCGTTGTCTTTTTACTCTTCATAGAAGACCCAAGGGTAATGAGTGCATTTTTTGGCACTGTAATCAAATTGCTGCCATAAAGGTTGTACAATAATATCATTGGCCTTATATTTGATTTCACTGAAATCAGGCCAAGCACTCTGCTTTGGCCATTGTTTTCCATTAGCATTTTACACACAAAACACATGGTTTTAGGAACCCATGAGTTATTTCAAGAATTCATTCCTATTTGGAAAATTAAGCAATTTCCAAGGAGATAGCAGCCATAATCTATAAGGAAAGATACCCTTTGACTATTAAATGGAATTACATGGACATATATAGGAATTTGAACTGCCTTCAATGCACAATTCAAAATGAGGAAAACCAACAAGAGCCACAAGAAAAGTATTCATAGCTCTAAGGAAAGCATTCAAGAATTTGAAACACTCAGAATTTGTCACCTTTTAAGTTGTCTATCGGAATGCACATTCTTCCCTGTTTAGGTTAAAATTTCATTTTATTTCTTTGTTAACTACTATAGATACGTTAGAAAGTTTTTTTCTTCTGCGCTGGAATGTCACAGCGTGACTAACTCCAACCTAAAATAGAGAACAATATGAAAGCCTGTGAATGTGACATTCAACTTGAAGGCCACATGGGGAATGAAAATATCGTGTAAGTGAGGGTAGGGTGAGGCATGCTCACAAACTGCTGGCATGAAATTAACCAAACTTTGTTTACTTAAGGAATTTTCCCAGACAACCTTTTTTACCCAGTTCATTTCTCTAGTTCATTCTCCTGTTTATTTCTCCCCAGTTCATTCATCTGTTTTAGCTCTAAATATTAAAATTTGCTGAAATATTTAGAAAAAGGAACATCCTCTACCTAAAAAAATTGTAGGCAGAAAGGTGGTAGAAGATGGGTAACTTGTAGATCTTTGATATTTCCATTTGGCTTTGATAGAATATTGCTACTTTTCTTATTTTATTTTTGAAAGAATAGAGGAGATAATGTGGATGAGGTTATTCTAAATGATATACCAAATAGAATTATAATTCTGTAAGTATAAAATAATCCAAAATGTATTCTAAATAGAAATAATATCAAGAAAAATTACTTTTAAATATTTAGAAGAATTGGCCTGAAAGGAAAATGTCATAATATCTTATTCCAAGGATAGACATTGACAAAGACTCTCCTCTGAATTCTAACTAGTCTCCTCTCAACTCTCTTCTTATCTAGATCCTGACTTACGGGTTTCCACATTGGTTTCCGCACTATCCAACTTTAGTAAGAATCCTGTTAAGTCAGGCTACCCCAAATTCTCCACCTTCAGTTCCAATTGCCCACGGAATCAGATGGTTTGTCCATCTTCCACCATTCCCTGAGTGATATCTTAGCACTCTGGCTACCCTTCAGCAAGAGTTCTGCTAGATCAGTTCAGCCAGAATACCCCATTACTCCTGATGCTGCTGCTTAGAAATCTTCCAACCATCTCCTCTCTGACTCCATTGCTTGGCTATAAATTTCTACTTTTAATTGTTGTACTCATAGTTAAACCCAATCTCTTTATCTCACTATTAAACTTCATTGTCATGGTCCCTACATCTGCTGTGATTATTCTGAATAAAATCTACCTTGCCATTCTTTAGCAAGTAGATTGACACATCCTTCCTCCAGTTGTCTGTCAATTTGTCATACCATGAGGGCTTGTATGTTGTGATGCTGCTGAAAGCTATGGTATGTTGGATACCAACAGGGTGGTATCTGAATACCAGTGGTACCCATGTGGACAGGTTTCAGCTGAGCTTCCAGACTAAAATAGACTAGGAAGAAGGACCTGGTAGCCCACTCCCAAAATGATTAGCCATTGAAAACCCTATAAATAGCAGAGAAGCATTATCAGATATAGTTGGGCAGTGTTCTGTTGTACATAGGGTCACTATGAGTCAGATCCAATTCAAAGGCACCTAACAAGGTACGTGTGTGTGTGTGTGTGTGTGTGTGTGTGTGTGTGTGTGTGTGTGTGTGTAGCCTGTACTCAGAGATGTCATGGAATAAATCTTTGTTTTATACACAGACTGAGAACATATTCAGATCACATAACATGCTGATCATGTTGGGGTATGGAATGGGGAATATGCTGTTAAAAATAACTATTTCTTCTACCTACGCTCCTATGTCCCAGAGAGCCAAACATCTCCCAGTGAAGAGGCAAATTTCACTCTTGTATTTTGTGAGCAGAGATGAGAACATTTCATTTGCTTCCTGCAAGAACTGAACTTCCAGTAGTGAACATTTAATCTGATGTAGAGCTGTGCAAAGGCAAGTTATTTGATAATTTACTTTCTTCAGTTTCGAAAAATGTGCCCTTCAATAAAATAGCCTTAGAGTATAAGAACCATCAAACCAAGATAGTCGAATACAAGGAAAATAACAAGGTGCCGTGATCAAAATATATGAACTTTCTAAAGCATATTTTAATTGTATTTTAATTCACCTATTGTTTAGAAGCATAATAGTTTTAATGTATAGATGGTGTTGACCAAATAGAATCTTTAATGTAGACAATGTCTCATGTGAGGAAATTATAGGCTCTTGGCTACAAGGAAGGGGATGAAAATGACTGACAGCACAACAAAAGGGTCCTTATGGATCATTGGAAAATAGCTATTATTAGGAATCATTGGGGATAGGCAGCTAACCTGCCCGAAATCATATTTATGTGCTTTATTCTGAGATGGAACCCAAAACTTTCATTCTGATCTGAGCCTTGTCTAAGTTTTGTAACCCTGGGCTCAGAAAGTAGCTCTGACAGGCAAGATCCACTTCACTAATATTTTTCTTCTTTCATTGATTGAATGGTTATTTGCTAAACACCTATATTCAAAATTTTGGTAGATAGAAAGATTAATTGACACAATTCCTGTCCTCAATGAATACCTGTGCTAGGCCTCTTTGTGGTAAGGTTTTTATTCACTCCCTACATGCTCTTTTTGTCCATAATAACCTTCCAGAATATTTATCACTTTAACTAGAATTTGTTCATACCACTAACCCTAGACACATTACCCTTTCTCCACTTACCCCAATAATTATCTGTAATTGTAAATCTCTATGTTAGCTCACCTGCAGCCATAGCACTGTGGCATCTAATCCCATCAGATCTCAAAAGCTAAGTAGGGTTGGGCCTGGTTAGTACTTGGATGGGAGACCGCCTGGGAGCACCAGATAATGTAGGCTTGGGAGAAGGACCCGGAAACCCACTCCCAGAAATCAATCCCATTGAAAACCTTATGAATAGCAGAGAAACACTGACAATAATGTTTCGCCTGTTATACATAGAGTCACTATGAGTCAGACACTGACTTGATGGCACCTAACAACAACAACAGCATGTTAGCTCAGTATAAATAAAATGAACATAGGTTGATGCCTGTCTTTGGAAGAAATGAAAGATATATAAAATATGGACAGGAACTTCTTATGCCCAAGACACTATTAGTGTCACTAATTAGTGACACTAATTGGCAAGCAGAAAACAGTATGTAAAATACCTGAGTATTTTGATACATGCAGGTCATGTCATGTAGGACTATGCCACTGCTAACGACCATATGCAAATATTTTCTAAAAAATTAATAAAACACTAAAACATACTCTAGTTATTTTAGAGAATGTCTATCCAGAAACAAAAAAGAATGCATGAAGATATAACAGAGAAAAAAAAAGAACTTAAAGAAATTGATCATGGTGTCACACTTCCACAGATTGAAGAAAACTAACTTAATTTCTTTGTAATACCTGCATCTCCACAGAGGAGAGCTCAACCATGAAAACTACCTCCCTCTTTACCAGCTGTACTGACTCCTTATAGAATTGGAACAACTGCTGATCCTAACTCTCCAGAAAGAAACTTCTATGTCATGTTATGCTTTTATTTAAATTGTGAATCAAGTGCACTTAGGGCTGGGGATGTGGCTCAGTGACAGAGTATTTGCTAACATGTGTGGGGTCCTAGGATTGATCCCCAGCACTGCCAAAATTGGGGCAGGACTAGAAATGTAGCTTAGTGGTAGAGTGATGACCTAGCATGCACAAGGCACTGTGTTCCATCTCCAGCAGTGCAAGTAGGAAGAAAGGAAGATAGGTTGGAGGGAGGAAGGGAGGAAAAGAAAGAGAGAGGGAAAGAAAGAATGAGAGAGAGAGAGAGAGAGAGAGAGAGAGAAGAAAGAAAGAAAGAAAGAAAGAAAGAAAGAAAGAAAGAAAGAAAATAGGAATGAAGAAGGGAAAAAAGAAAAGAAAGGTTAAATATGAAATACACAAGGCCTCCTACAATGGACACTTGGTATAAGCCTTTCTAGACATGAGTATGACTTTCAAGACAGTAGAGGTTGGGAAAATAATTTGTAGTAGCCAAATAGGAAGAATCTCCCTGAGAGTGACTTGGTAACATTCAAGCGGTTAGCCTCTGAAAACTCAGTTTACATTAGATCTGGAGTGCAAGCCTCATTGTCAAAGGTTTGGTCAACAGTCTATGGTGCTCTTGGGATGGGGTGGAAATATTAGGAGGTAGGGCCAAGTGGAAGGAAGTTACATCATTGGAGCTTACCCTTAGAGGATATATTGTGACCCTGGTCCATTCCACTGATACCCCGCCATAATGAGGCAAGTAGATTTCTCTGCCATGATATCAGGCCTAAGCACAACCCAAAGGCAACATGCCCAAGCAATGGGACTGGAACTTCTGAAACCCTTAACCAAAATAAAGATTTCCTCCTTATAAGTTGGTTTTTCTCAGGTGTTTTGTCACAACAGAAACCTAACACATCCATTAGAAGTAGTGAAAATATTTGACAGAAAACAGGAAGCACAACGTGAAATTTTGACAGCATAATTTATACTTAACTCTCTAGAAATCACATAGACATTTGTATAAAAGTGCAGTGAAAATTATCAGAGGCAGTATTCAGCTAAGTGTGTCAGATTGTATGCAAACAATTATCTCTACTTCTTTCAGAAATATCATTAAAATTAGAATAAATAAAAATGTAAGTCCAAGTAGAAAAGACAGTAGATAATAGTAGACAGAGCAGGCCACCAAAATTATGGATGATAGAAAATGGGCAGAAGAATGATTGACTTTGTTAAAATTTTACTCTTTGCAATCACATAAAGAGAAACAAGCTACCTCATCCTATAGGACCCCAGAGAAGCTCCAGATTTAGAATCAATAGACCCACAGACGTCAAAGATAGCACAAAGGGCAGGGAGTTCAGAAAGGAGGTGAGAAAAAATGAAGGAGAAGGGAAATCTTTAAAGAAAAGATTCTTTTCCTAAATGAACTGAATCACTTGAATGTCTTAACTGAAAGTTTTATCTATATTGTTGCACATGGGTGTTGATCATTCATTCTCACTCCTGAAGAGTAAACCATTTCTACTATTTTATTTTTAACATATGCATGTCTAACTTTTACTAAGGAATAAAATTTACCATAAAATTTTTTAAAAATTTAGACAAATCATCAAATATTTATTTTAAGCCATTATTATTTCAGCCAATGTTTCCATAAAATAAACATTATTTCAACAGCAAGATTTGAAGCTTTCTTTTTGTCCTTTTATCACAGTGTTTTACATTTCAGGAAACTGTAAATTTCATAAAGTCTTTACATTTCAGGAAACTGTAAATTTCATAAAGTCTATTTAACAATGTAGTTAGTGTGAAATATTTTAGTGAGATTTTGCCATTAGTTCCAAAAGCAATGCAGATAAGTCAATCATGAAAATATTTTATGACTTGCCAATGTAGCACAAGAGGTAGAAATGAATGGATCATCTCTTACAAAAGAGGTTGCAGGCTTCTTAACTTGAGATAGACAGACAGATAACCTTTCCTTAAGACTCAGATGACACTATGTCAGAATCCAGCTACCTGTTCAGTAATTAGCATATACAGACTGTTTGTAATTAATTTCAGCCCCTTGCATCTTACCATCAGAGCTAAATTATAGTTTCCACATGTTTGTGGCACAATTATTAATCCAGTATCTACTATTTAGCAGTTACTTCATTGAACATACAATTTAGTATTGACTGCTTTAAACCAAAATCTTTCTTCTCATTGATAGAACAAACATAATTATCCACTCCAACTGATATGGAAGGGAGGAATGATCTTCATTATTTACAGAATTCCTCTGATAATTCTAATTATCCTGTAGGAACTAGGAAACATAGAATATTGTGTGTGGCTAGGGATTATAATGCTTTATTTCTTCTTCGATATATTCACCATACTGTAGTGTTCCAATGGCAACTCCCTCTGTTCAGTATATTGCTATGTCTATAATATTTTTTCTAATCATTTAATAAAAAGAAAGTTCCCATGATTATAGAATCCCTTTTATTTTAGGGAATAAGAATATGAGAGCCTACAAATTTTATATGAATACAAATGCAAATGTTAGTGTAAGTGTAAATACACACACAGATGCTGAAATGCTTTTCCTCTTGAAGCCTAATCAGAATCATCTTTTTCCATGTTCTCATTGATACAAATCTCTGTCCTAACTAAATGAAACATATTGGATTCTTTCATACAAACCCAGATTTGAATCATTTTCCATTTTAATAAAGATAAATAACTAGCTCTAATTTGATATAAAATCCAAGATGTACTTTTTTATAAATAAGGAGTAGAATTTTAAAAAAAGTTTCCCTTGGCATATTTCAAAATATAGCACATTTCAAGTAGCAAGGCAGTGATATTTTCAATTTGGATCGTGTTGATTCTCAATGTATTCTAAAGCCCTGTAATACTTGTTTAAATATGTTGACTAGTTGACTAGTTTCCCAGTCTTTAATTATAGCCCTTTAAGAAAAGACTAAAGCATTGAAACATGAAACAGAGAACATTACAACAAAAATATGCCCACTCATAGTCTATCTGTAGTCTTCAAAATATAAAAACATGAAAGTTAACACTTTCTATACTTTGTGGTTTCAAATTTCTTATATATTTTCTTGCATTTCATGGGAGCTTACTCATTACTCATAATTTTTTCCAGTGATTGGTGGGAAGTGATACTATAAGTCACCCCTAGTATATATATTGTGGAATTTTCAATTTATGAATCACTAGGATGAGTCCCTGTGCAAGGATTATGTGTAAATATGATGAGTTAGAAATGATAATCATAATCCACTTTATAGTTAAGCTAATAGGATTTTTTGCATTGGTATCCAATAATATTTCACATTAAAAGCAAAAGATTACTTGTTCATATGTTAATATGCTCCCAGAAACTATCACATGGTCAGTATTACTATGTGAGGTAGTTGAAGAATTGCCTGCAGCTGTAGAACTGTGGCGTCTGATCCTGTGAGATCTCAGAAGCTAAGCGGGGTCAGGCCTGGTTAGTACTTGGATGGGATACCGCCTAGAACACCAGGTGCTGTAGGCTTGGGAGAAGTACCAGGAAACCCACTCCTAAAAATCAATCCACCATTGAAAACCCTATGAATAGCAGAGAAGGACTGATGATAGTGTTTCACCTGTTTTACATAGGGTCACTATGAGTTGGACACCGACTGGATGGCACCTAACAACAACAATAACTTGAAGAATTAATTGATTTATTTCTCTATAACAAAATCAGCTTGTTTTATCATTCCTATTTGAGAACATCCTTAAGGACAAAAATTATTTTGTGTGAATAAGCACTCTTATAGAGTTCCTTCTGCTTTACCCCACTGGTAGAGCCTTAGAGGAGAATGCACACAATTTACCTATACATGCCTAAGGGCCCTGCATAGGAAAGAAGACATAAAGAGAAATGATCAGTGATAAAATCATCATAATAAACCTCAAAAAAAGAGAATTTAAAATGAAAATAGTTTCATCTGTGTTTTCCCATTAGGTATTAGTGAGCAATTAATCTAAGCATCATAAAAATTTTCCTGGAGGTAGTAGATTAACAATATCAGTACTAACGTACTGAGAACATATTTTGTGCCAAGAACTATTTTAGCATCTTTACATAAATCCTTTATTTATTTATTCCTTATATAGAGTCTGTCCTAAAGAATAGTATCATTACCTGACCACAGCAAAATTTTCTAGCATTTTCTAGGTGAGAAAATGCATGTTTTAAAGAACTTTACACAATAATTTACCAAATTGGTAGCAAAAGCATACCCAACTACTCTCAGCCCTAGTCTTTCTCATAACCTCTGAGACAATATAACACATTAGGCAAGAAAATTAGGATGTCAATCACCAAGAGTGTAGTCCTGGCTCTACTAATTACAGATATTATATTCTCAAACATACCATTTAACCTTTTGAGGCTACACAAACTTGAAGTTATTTTGTTCTGGGCCTGTTGTTTCAAGGTACATTATGTGCCCATTTCAAGATCTGAAACATGGCAAACATTTAATCACAACAGATATTATTTATGATACAGGGTTTCTATCTCTTTATATATTCAGGAGGAATCTACCATTCCTCCTGTGTATTTTCAGAGCACCTTAGGAGATCTTAAAAGGCATAGGAGAGTATACCAGAGATTTATGCCTCTCCCTCAGGTAGCCAACCTCTCTGTGGCCAAAAGCAGTGATTTGTCATACTTTGTGCAATAGGGTTCAAAGTATCTAACTAATTAATAATATCCGTTATGCTAGGGAGTGAGAATATAAAATCCTTAGAGAGATTTAGAACTTCATGGAAGTTGGCACCATTTCAAATACATACTTAGAGCAGTAGACACAAGCCATCAGCAATAGAAGCCATGAGTAAACCAGAAGTAATGAAAGAGGGCAGTCATCCATCAGTATCTGGCATCTGGGGAGGGCTGGGTTCCATACCCCTGCAAAGGCCAAAATTCCACAAGTGCTCAAACCTCTTGTACACAATACCAGAGATATTCTCAAATCTAATTCAAATCCTTTCAACACCCTTTCAACAGAGGGCTACAAAATCACATGTGGATTAGCATTCCATGCGGACTGGATTCACATGAGAAATCAAGAGCAAATATAGTATTTGCATATAACCTATGCACACCTTCCTGTATACTTTAAAATTATCTCTAAATTGCTTGTAATACCTAATGAAATGTAAACACTATATAAATGGTTGTGCTACATTGTTTAGAGAATAATGGCAAGGAAAACAAAGCTTGTACATGTTTGGCATTAATGCAATTTTTAAAGATATTTTCAAGCCATAATTGTCTGAATCCACAGATGTGGAGCCCACAGATATGGCTGTACTTAATTAGTTGATCCAACTTGAGGTGTCTCTGACCATTAAAACCTGAAGCAATCTAACTAATTCAAGAGTATATTTGGTACTAGAATGTGAGGAGAAACACAATGTAGATAAATTTATTTAAGGAGAAAGAAGAGTTAATTGTGAAAAGAATACATGGTCTCCTCCCTGGGAGAAACAAATCTTTTTCTGGGATTGTATGTTACCAGAGAATCAAAACAACAGTAAAGAACAAGACTGAAATGGTCAACTCAGTTCACCATCCATTTCCGTCCACAGAGTGCCAATTGAGAAATAATTTGTAAAATGTCACAAGAAACATTTAATTAAGCTGATAATGACTATTGCTATTAGCTTTGTCTATAATCATTCTGTATTTCCTTAACATAAACAAATTAGCCGCAATAGTAAATCAGACAGACGGTGTGCCCAGTCTCCACAGGATGTCTAATTTGCAGTCTTTTGAGTTGTTGATTAATCAAAACTGTCCAGAAAACATGTTCCCAAGCCTGTGCTTCTGTCTCTGTGGTGTCCTTCTGGCCCCTGAATTCATTTACTTTCCTCACAGTGGGATATATTTTCTTTTATCTATAAAGGGATAATTTTACAATCTAAATAGATGACCATGGTCTCCAGTATGTGGTAAATTTTCAGGATACTTGTATAAATTTTGATGATTTCATGTATGTATTAGAAAACTCTTATGTTTAAGGCAACATTTTTCCCCAGTGGTTTAATGCAATTGAAAGACACATTTTAGAATTTGAAAGTATTTTCTGCCAACTAGCTTAAAATGATGAGTTGCTAACTGACATCTAAACATAATTAATGGGAGTGCCCTACCTATCTACAAATATGAGAAAGTCATTTAAGTGAGGGACAGGAACCATTGAATATATTCCCATATGCGAAATATGGTAGATTTAAAGTATTTCTTCTTTGCTGAATAACATGGCTTTATTCAACATCCAAGCTATTGGCACCTCGGCCTTGAGAAGTGGGCCATCAAATATAGGCTCACATGCCTGATAAATGGCAGAGGCGGGAGAAAGAGATATTTGACTCCCTCTCCAACTAGCCCTCATTCCAACCATATCCAATATAGTGCACCTTTGTTGATATTTTTACTAAATGGTTAGTACTGGAGCAGAGGACTATATAGGTAGAGTGATTTTTGCCCTGAGCTCAATCAATTGCTTAACAATTTGTGCAAGTCTTTTATTTCAAAGCAGCATAATGGGCTGGTCACTATACATAGAAACATGTATGCTCTAGCCTACAGAAAATTAATTTTGTAATATAATTTAATCTAGAAATGTTAATACAGGTATTGGTTTCAATATACTTATGTATCAAGTGTCTCACTGTAGCTGTTCATCAAAATCTTCACTTACACTTTATAATATTCAGCTGCTTTTTATTGTCTTTCCCACAAAACACTGGTTTTAAGCTTTCTTGAAGCTTCTCAATCTTTATAAATCTACACTTTTTTTAGAAATCATTTGGATACAACCAAGATGTTATAGAGACTAATATGTCTTTCTGAGACAAACCAATAAAAGTGAAATCATAATAGGCAGACTCTTTCTTTGGCAAGAATGTCAGGGGGAAACATCAATCAGTACCAAACCAAACCTGGGGAGAATTGTGCTCAACAAATAACTCAAATGGGATTCCAATGTCTTCCTCAATTCATTTATGAGTTTGTTTCTGAGGCATCAGAGGTTCTACTCTAAGCTATAAAGACCTATTGCTTTAGAGGCGTCTCCACTTGTCCATAATCCTTCAAATATTGGAAGTTTTGCTTAGCTTATACCAGAACCACAAAGGTCAATGGTGGCATTTCCAGAATCTTTATAATTATGACTTAATATTCCAGGGTAACCTTACTTCTTCCAATATAAAATGACCACCCCCTGCCATTTAACTGTATTCATTCAGATGTATTTCTAACATATTTAAATATTTCAGTTCAATTTTGTTGAATTTCAGAGTGATAAAAGAACCAGCAAACTTCTAGAATCATTAAATGTCAACAAGAAAAGGCTTCAAAGGAGACAGAAGGAAGATAATATCTCAGTGCTGTTTTTAGAATCTGGTGTTGTTTATCACCAGTCTCTTCTCTGGGAGATAGCTTTATGTGCCACATGAATGCAGAAACACATATTCTGCCTGAACATACTAGTAATTTCAGTGTCAAAGTTTTGAGATAAATGAGCATTATATTTTCTAAATGTAGTGACATTTTCTCCTGTAAATATTTTAATTAAATACCTTGAGGGTAATGTTTCATCATTTATCACCTTTTCTTCAATAACATTTTTTTTTTCAGAAATATCTTGTGGCCCAAAGAAAGCTCAGGGTTAGGCATTATTTAAATACAACATAAAAACTCCTTCAGTCTCCATTTTATATGAACTGGGGAGCAAGGTAAAAAGCAACCTATTTGCTAGGACCAATAAAGAATGATGTGTAAATTTAAATAACATATGCAATACTAGGTGTAATAACATTAAAACTACAGAAGTCAGACCCAATATAATTTTAGAAGTAGGACCAAGTCTAGCTGTCATTTAAACTCTCCATTTTCTATAGATGTCTACATTGCTTGCTTCTAATGCTATGTCACAGTTTATAACATTATACCAGTTGGGCAGTTGATTCTGTTTATTTTTACATATCAAGCTCAACATATTTTTTTATTCTTCTTGCTTTTTGGAAACCTCAGCCTGGGATCTGAGAATATTTCTTATTTCAGTGCAAGGACTGATATAATTTAAAACAAAGACAATATCACTCAGCTCTACTTGCAAATTTAATTTCCTCAGACCACAGTGATTTCGAACAATCTTCACTAGACTTGACAGCTAAACTTTATTGAATGAGGAAGTCTCCCCTTTACACACATACGTACATATATGTATATATGTGCAGAGGGGCTGGGGTTTAGCTCTGTTGGTAGAGTGCTGCTCTGCGCACTTTGAGGTCCTGGAATTGATCACCAGCACTGCAAAAATGGGAGAAAGACCTGACAGCCCACTCCCAAAACAAGCCTGAAAGAATCAGCCATCCCAAACCCTATGAGAAGCAGAGAAGCGGTGACATAGCGCCATGCATGACAGTCTCAGGGAGTGTTTCATTCTGTTGTGCATAGGAGTGGGAACCAACTCAATAGCACTTAACAACATCATATATATATATATGTATACATATATATATATAGTTGTTGTTGTTAGGTGCCGTCGAGTCGGTATCCGACTCATAGCGACCCTCTGTACAACAGGGGAAACACTATTGTCAGTGCTTCTCTGCTGTTCATAGGGTTTTCAAAGGCAGATTGATTTTTGGGAGGGGGTTGCCAGGTCCTTCTCCCAAGCCTACAGCTTCTGGTGTTCCCAGGCGGTCTCCCATCCAGGTACTAACCAGGCCCGACCCTGCTTAGCTTCTGAGATCTGACAGGATCGGATGCCACAGGGCTACAGCTGCAGGCATATATATATATATATATATGTGTGTATATATATATATGTGTATATATATGTATATATATATACGTATACACATAAATATGTGTGTCTATACATATATATACTTATATATATGTTGTTGTTGTTACGTGCCATCCAGTCAGTATCCGACTCAGAGCGACCTTCATAGGGTTTTCTTTTTTTTTTTCTTTATTTTGTGGGGTGAGGAAGTACTGGGGATTGAACCCAGGGCCTTCTGCATGCCAGGCAAGCACTCTACCACTCAGCTATATCCCCAGTCCCTTCATAGGGTTTTCAATGGCAGCTTCAGGACTGCCTTGGGAGTGGATTGCCAGGTCCTTCTCCCATTTTTGCAGTGCTGGGAATTGAACTTGAGACCTCAGAGACTGCAGTGCAGCGCTCTACCAACTGAGCTAAATCTCAGCCATATATGTGTGTGTGTGTGTGTGTGTGTGTGTGTGTGTGTGTGTATGTGTGTGTGTGTGTATATATATATATATTCTCCAGTGAGACTTGAGTACATTTGTTATGTAATATTACTTTTGAAAGGATAGATAAAAACTGACAGAAGGAGGAAGCAGGAATACTTTGGGCTTCAGATTGGAAAGAGAGAAATAATGGAAGGAAAAGACTAGGGGAATGTGATGTCCTGGTTTCTGAGGAGGGACATAGTGTTGAGGAAAAAACTGAGGAACTGTCAGATTTTCAAGCTGGTATTACGCCTCCTCACTGCTTTCAATATGGTATATCCTCACTATGATGTTAAAAAAGAATTCAAGAGTTATCAAATGTCCCTGGATGGCTGTAGAAGATATTTTATCATGACAAGGAACAAAAGTGACATTGGAGTAGAAAGACAAAAGAGAAGAACTTCTAAATACTGGGTTAAGTGAATGATGCCTCTGCCAGACCTCACAGGTACAGCTATGCCTCAGGAAAGTGAGCAATAAGAGCCATCCAGCCTGCTTGTGCCAGGAGATCACGCAAGAAGTTATACAAGCCCAGGTCTTGCTGCAGTGAAGGTCAGCCAAGAACCACAGAGGAGACTGTCATGTCCTCCAGTCTCTCCTCTCTTACCAGGATGGTGGTGCCTGCAATTTTTCTCCATAAGTTAGAGAAGAAAGAGACACAAAGAAGAAGAGAGATGGGAAGAAACCTGGAAAGGCTGACAGTTTACCAAAAAACATGTCAAGCTGGACTAAAATAGATTTCTTCAGACTAGACAAAGTTACCTCCAATTTGCAAGTTTTCCTTCCTCCACCACAAAAGGGGCTTTAGGAAAAACCTACGAGAAGTTACATTTCTATAAATTGTACTATATTAATTATAGCCACTTCTCTAGATTGTAGTGTTTTTATTTCTATCAGATTGTATTTATGAATGTTTCTAACCGATGTGCTAATAATTATATCTCTCTCAATGGGATCTATCATGTCAGTCTGAGAGAAAATTTACCCTTCTCATGAGCCACCAAATCCACTCTTCATGCGTAATATAACTATTTTTAGGTCCTTCCAGTTCCCTTCATTACCAATGCTATATGCATGGATGATTACTAGAAGTTCTCAATTAGTCCTAAGGGCCCTGCTTCTAAATTTTTCCCAAATTCATTTTCTCTATAATCATGACCAATGCATCTCCAAGCTTCTGTTTCACTCTTTATATATTGCTTATAAAACGAGTCCTCAATGTAAGAATCCACCCCATTATTATTTTGCTTGATATCCAATGATTTTCCAAATTCTTAAAGATAAACACTGTTTTTGTTATTGTTGTTGTTGTTGTTGTTGTTGTTGTTAGGTGTCATCGAGTTGGGTCCAACTCATAGAGACATATGTCCAAAAAAATAGAAAAATTACCCCACACAACCATGTACATTATCTTTTTTATGTTTAAGCCCATTGTTGTAGGCACTGTGTTAATCCATTTGGTTTAATGTCTTCCTTTTTTTTTTGTTGACCTGTCATGCTCCCAAACATGATGTCCATCTACAGGAATTGGTCTTTCCTGACTACATGTCCAAATCACGTAAGATGCAGTCTAGCTGTCCTTGCTTCCAAGCAGCACTCTAGTTGTACTTCTTCTAGGACAGATCTTTTGGTTTTTTTGGCAATCCATGGTATATTCAATATTCATCTCCATGTTGACATACAATCTATACCAAAGGATATGTTTTTGAACTTTATCAGTAAATGTTTCAAATCTTCACTTTCAGCAAGCAGAGTTGTGTGCATCTGCATAGTGCAAGTTGTTAATGACGGTTCCTCCAATTCGGATGCCATGTTCCTCTTCATAATGTCTATGGCTTTTTGCTCAGCATAGAGATTAAAGAAGAATTGTGAAAGGAGATGCCCTGTTACACACTTTCCTGACATTAAACCAGAGTCTCCTTGTTCTGTTCCAATAATTGCCTCTGTGTCCATGTACAGATTCTTCATAAGCACAATTAAGTGTTCTGGTATTTCCAGTTTTTTGCAATGTTATCCTTAATTTGTTGTGATCCACACAGTCAAATGCCTTTGTACAGTCAATAAAACATAGATAGACATCTTTATGGTATTCTCTGCTTTCAGCCAATATCCATCTGATAGCAATGGTATGCCTGGTTCCATGCCCTCTTTTGAATCAGGCTTGATTTTTCAGCAGTTCCCTGCTGCAGTCACTTTTGAATTGTCCTTAGCAAAGTTTTATTCATGTGTGATTTTAATGATATTGTTCAATAATTTCTACATTCAATCAGATCCCCTTCCCTGGGAATAGGCACAAATATGGATCTATTCCAGACAGTTGGCCAGGTAGCTATTTTCCAAATCTCTTGGCATGAATATGTGAGCACCTCCTGTGATGAAGCTGTTTGTTGAAACATCAGTTTGTATTCCATCCATTCCTGGAGTCTTGTGTTTCAGCAGTATCTTTAAGGCAGCTTCCTCTTCTTCCTTTAGGACATTGGTTCTTTATCTCATGCAACCCTTTGAAATGGTTGGCCATCCACCAATTTTTTTAGTATAAAGACTCTGTATCTTTTCCATCTTCTTTTGATGTTTCCTGTGTCAGTTATTATTTTCCCTGTAGAATCCTTCATTAGTGCCTCTTGAGGCTTGAATATTTCTTCAGTTCTTTATGCTTGAGAAAAACAGAATATGATTTTCTCTCTTGACTTCCTATCTGTAGCTCCTCACACATATCATTATAATATTTGATTTTGTTTTCTCAAGACGCCCTTTGAAATCTTTTACTTCTTTAACTATGTCATGTCTTCCTTTTGCATTAACTGCTCAACATTCAAGGGCAAGTTTCAAAGTCTTTTTTGGCGTGTAATTTGGTCTCTTCTCTTTTTTCCTGTCTTTTTAATATTCCTTTGCTTTCTTCATGAATGATATCTTTGATGTCATGTCACATCTTGTCTGGTCATCATTCATTAATGCATCAAATCCATTCTTCAGATAGTCTCCAAACTCAGGTAGGATCTATCCAAGATCATATCTTGGCTTTCATACACTTGTTCCAATTTTTTTCATTTTCAGTTTGAACCTGCATATGAGTAGCTAATGGTCTGATCCACAATCAGCACCTGATCTTGTTTTGATTTCTGATATTGAGCTTTTCCATCATCTCTTTCCACAAATGTAGTCAATTTGGTGAATTCCATATATAGTCACAGCTTGTGTTGTTGAAAAAAGTGTAATTTGCAATGAAAAGTCATTGGCCTGACAAAATTCTATCATGTGCTGTCCAGCATTATTTCGGTCACCAAGGCCATATTTATAACTACTGAGCCTTCTTCTTTGTTTACAACTTTTACATTCCACTCACCAGTAATTATCAGTAAGTTCTGATTACATGTTTGACCACTTTCAGATTGCAAAAGTTGGCAAAAATCTTCCACATCTTCATCTGTGGCCTTAGTGGTGAGTGCATAAATTTGAGTAAGTCATATTAACTGGCCTTCTTTGTAGGTATATAGATATTATTCTATCACTGACAGCATTGTACTTCAGGACAGATCTTGCAATCTCTTTTTTGATGATGAATGCAACTCTATTTCCTTTTAAGTTGTCTTTGCTGGCATAGTAGACCATATGATTATCTGATTCAAAATGGCCTATAACAGTCCATTTCAGCTCAGTGATGCCTAGAATGTCAATGTTTATGTGCTCCATTAAACTTTTGATGATTTCTAATTTTCCTAGATTCACACTACATACATTCCATACTCCAATTATTAATGACAGTTGACAGTTGTTTCTTCTCATTTTGACTTGTGCCACATCAGCAAATGGAGGTCTCAGTGGCTCTTCTCAATTCTGGTCATTAATATTGATTATACTTTGAGGAGACAACTCTTGTTCAGTCATTTTTGAGTGCCTTCCAAGGTGGCTAGCTCATTTCTGGCACTCTATATGACAGTGTCTCTCTGTTATTCATAGGGTTTTCAATGGCTAATTGTTTTGGGAGTGAGTTTCCAGTTCCTCCTCCTTATTCTATCTTAGTCTGGAAGCTCAGTTGAAACCTGTCCCCCATAGGGGACTCTGCTGGTAGCAACATGCTAATCCCCAAAGTATGATAAACTTAAAATGTTTCCATTTTACTGAAGATAAGTCATAGAATATTTAAGTGATACAGCAGCTAAGATTCCAATGGGAAAGATATAATACACTGAGTTTAGGATTCTATTAGGTATGCTTAATAAATCGTGGGTGAGATGTAGGGAAATAATATGAAATAGTGGTAGAATTACACTATGTTAGTCTGGATAAACGAGAACCACATATCTTAGAATCTCCTTTACTGTGTGGTTCTGAATTTGACTTGGCCATGAGGAAAATTTATTTTGAGATTTGAAAGTTAAAAGTAAGGGACTCCAATTGAAGGTAGTTATTTTACAGTAGTAAAAGACAGCTACAGAAAAGGTAATGGATTCCAGCTTCTCTTTGTTCTCCCCTGTTCCATATCCAGTTCTTTTGCTAATAAACTATTGTCCCCTCTGGCCAACAGTGACCTCAGGCTCACCAGTATGTGCAGACTTCTCCACCAGCTATCCATTCTTCCAGTCCAGCAGTGGAGTGTTATTATTAGTTTCATAGATTCCCTGGCAATCTCTGATGTATCCTTTTGCACCAGAGTTCCAAAGGGTAAGCTGAGACTTTTCTCTGCTCTTCCAACTCTATTTTCTGGATCATCATTTCCTAGAGTTGTGTAACCAGATTCTCTTACAATTTTGTAAAGTCACATTCCTATAATCTATTCCTTATTCCACAGTATTCATATCAGTTCTGCTTCTCTAACATTATAGATAACATAGAAGTTTGGGACTGTTGTTATTCCTAGGCTGAAAGTGGAGAAGGAAGGAATCAAATAGAGGCATCCTCCTGGAGACTAGGAGGGACTCTGACATGTGGAACAAAACCACTACATGGTAGTTCCTTAAGCAGGACGGTACAAAAATATTTTCTTTTCAAGCTCTTCCCTCCCTCCAGTCTACTCTCTGAGCTCTTCACTGATAGAAAATAACTGGAACCCAAAAGTACCAGAACCATTTGTATAATCCATACATGTTGACCTTCAGCAAAGGGCACAAGAACTTTCCACTTCCTGGTAAGACTGGCTTAATCTACCAAATGGACCCCTCTGCAGAAAGCAACAGAAATGCTTGAATATAATTTTTTAAATAGCTATTTGAATGTACTTGGGAAAGAACAGATCACCCAACTCAGATGGGAAGGAAATACACTACCACCTGAAGTAGGGAAGAGGATGTGCTACACAAGTATGTTTCCATCTTCTATTGCTTCTAACCTTGGACTAAGTAGAGTCAACATGGTTCACACCATCATAAGAGAGTGTCATATAGGGAACTGTGCAGTATTTCTGGCCTTGAGAACCAAAAAAATGAATATGAACAGTGCAAAGGACTGATAATCTGAATCAAGACCAGAGATAATGCTCAAGCAACAGAGCTGGTAGTTTAAATCTACCCAAGGCAATTATCTACTGAAAAATGGAAACGACCTTTATCACAGAAAAACAACAGGATACAGAATCTCCATTATTTATCACTTATTCATAATCTCCCAAATATAATCCAAAATTATCCATATTTTAAAAAGAAAATAGAGTACATTCTCAGGAGATAATAATCAAGATCCTTGAAATTACGTACAAAGTCTTTTAAGTAGCTCTTGTAATTATCATCAACTAATAAAAACAAAATATTTTCCAGTAAATAGAAATATCAGTAAAGAAATATGGAACTATCCAATGTAAATAATAGGCAAACAAAAGACTAGGAGGTGGTGAGGGTAGAAACTAAGGAGCTGATTAGATGATATGAAATTATCTAGCATGCATGTATTTGAAAGAGAATGAGAAGACAGAGAATGAGGAGGAAAAATATTTGAAATATGATATTGAAAGTTGAATATTTTGATGAAATACAGAAATTTTTAGAAAGGTGATACTAAATGAACATCAAGAAAAATAAATGCAAAGACCCTGTAGTGAGACTCACCATAGTCAAAATGATGGATTCCAACGACAAGTAGCAAGTTTTGATAGCAGTAAATAAAAAACAACACGATACACAAATCCAAAAAAAGGAAAAGAAAAAAATCATCTCTTTTATCTTATTAGATCACAATGAAACAAAACTAGTATTCAAAAACAAGAAAAAACTTCAGAAATGTTACAAATTCATGAAGACTAAATAATGTACTGCTGAATGATCAATGTTTCATGTAAGAAATCAGGGAAGAAATTAAAACTTTCCTGCAATCAAATGAGGATGAGAATACATCCTACCAAACCTTATGGGATACAACAAAGGCAGTTCTATGAGGGAAGTTCATAGCCATGAGTGCCTTCATCAATAAGTTAGGGAAAGCTCAATAAAATACCTTAATGACACATTTTAAGGCACTAGAAGGCCAACAATAAGCCAACCCCAAAAGGAGTACTCAGACAGAAATTGTTAAAATCAAGGCTGAGGTTAGCCAATTGGAATCTCAAAAGACAATTCAAAGAATTAACAAGACTAAGAGCTATTTCTTCCAAAAGATTAATAAAATAGACACCCTCATAGCCAGTCTCACCAAAAGAAAGAAAGAAAAGGCCCAAATTTTAAAAACTAGAGGTGACAATCGAGTCATAACCACCGATACCAATGAAATCCAGAAAATCATCAGGGAATACTTTGAGAAATTGTACTCCCCAAAAAACAGAAATAGAGAAGCTCATTAACATATATGAGTTACCCAAATTAAGCCTGGAAGATATAAGCAATTTAAACAAATCCATCAACATTCACCAAAATAATGACTGTAATAAAAGGATCTCCCAAAAAAGAAAAGCCCAGGTCCCGATGGGTTACCAGTAGAATTCTATCAAACCATCAAAAAATAATTAATACCTATTATTCTCAAAATATTTCATACAGTAGAAAAAGAAGAGGCACTCCTAAACTCCTTCTATGCAACCACCATTATTCTGATACAAAAACCAGGCAAGGATACTGCAAAGAAAGAGAACTATAGACCAATTTCCCTGATGAACTTTGATGCAAAATTTCTCAACAAAATCTTTGCAAACAGAATTCAGCAACCCATAAAAAGATTCTATACCATGATCAAGTGGGCCTCATTCCACAAATGCAAGGCTGGTTCAAAATACAAAAATTGAACAATGTAATTCAATATATCAGGGGACTTGCAGAAAGAAATCACATGATCATTTCAATCATTGCTGAGAAGACCTTTGACAAAGTGTAGTGCCCTTTCATGATAAAAACTCTGGAGGAGATTGGCATAATAGGGAAATACTTCAAAATCATAAAGGCCATATATTGCAAACATGTAGCCAATGTCAAATTAAATGGGGAAATTTTTTAACCATTTCCTTTAAGGAAGAAGAAAAGGATGTCCACCTTCTTTCTTATTCAATATTGTGATCGAAGTCCTACCCAGAGAAATCAGGCAAGAAAAAGAAATCAAATGGATACAGATAGACAAAGAAGAGCAAAAAATATCTTTATACACAGATGACATGATCATTTACCTAAAGGACCCCCAAAACTCTTAGACCTAATTAACTCCTTCTGCAAACTAGCAGGATACAAAATTAACACTCAAAAGTCAGTTGCCTTACTTTACACCAATAGTGAATAGGAAGAGAAGGAAATTAAGGCAACAATCTTATTGGGGTTTTAGCTCTAGCCTGGCTAAGTTTAGAGCCAAACCTTCAACATAACAAATGACCGGTGTCATTAATGAAGGACCTCAGGAGACCTTTTGATGGTAAAAGGGGTAGGTAAGGTTTATTGGGTGCTCCCCTGATGGAGAGCAAGGAGCAAGCAGCCCCTATAGAGCAGAACTCTATACCCTTTAAGTGCTGGCTCTAAGCCTGCAGCATGGAATGGTGCAGGCTAAGTGCTGGTACAGCTCAGCCTTAAAGGCACAGCCACAGCCTCTGGTGTTCTGTGGAGGTCAGTTGGTCTTGACTCTCATGGCTCGCCTTTTTTACCTCCCTCCTTCCCAAGGATGAGAAGAATTGGGAGGCTCTTCGTGGCTTGCTAGAATCCTTCGGCTCTTCAGGGCCCCTGGGCTTGATCCTGCTGGCTTGCTAGAAGGTCTTGCTGGAATAGGGAGTGCTGGTCCAGGTGATGGGGTTCAGGTAGCAGTTGAAGGACGGTCAGAGAGGTAAGGGTCAGTGGGTAAAGGTGAGGTCCAGGAGCCCTACTTTTATAGGGTCCTGGAGGGGTCACATGGTGGGATTCAGCCAATCAGAGCACACACCTGACAGGTACAACGGGTAAACTGACATACCTGTCAGGTGGAGACAGTTATTACCTGAAAATGATGAGGGGAGCCAATCAAATCTAAGGTGGTTAGGGCAGGTCAGACTGGCCAGGGGCCATCTTTGCTCACTCGATGGGAGGGGCTGGTTTGAGTGAGTGAGATGAGCCCTGGGGTCAACTAGGGGTCAGCCCCTCAGGCTGTCATGAAGGACCCTAGTTGGGAGATATGATTTTAAAAATCTCCAACACAATCTCTTTCAAAATAGCTCACCAAAAAATTAAATATTTAGGAATCAATTTAACTGAAGACCCTGAAGATCTCTACAAGGAATACTTCAGAACACTAAAGAAAGAAATCACAGAGGATACTAGAAGATGGAAGAACCTCCCCTGCTCATGGTTTGGGACAAACAATATTGTAAAAATGACCACACTACCAAAAGCACTTTACAGATTCAATGCAAATCCCATCAAAATGGTAATGATAGATCTTGCAGAAATAGAAAAAACAATCCTAAAATTCATATGGAAGCACAAAAGATCACATATAGCCAAAACAATGTTAAGCTGTAAAAACAGTGCAGGTGAGATCACAATACCTAACTTCAAACTATACCACAGGGCTATAGTGTCAAGGAGTTTGATACTGGCACAAAAATAGGTTTGAAGACCAATGGAACAGAATTGTTAATGACCCAGAGATACACTCACATAACTACCACCACCTGATTTTTGACAAAGGAGCTAAAGCTGTTCCATGGAGAAAGATAGCCTTTTTCCAAATTGTGCTTGGAAAATTGGATATCTAATTGCAGAAAATTGAAAACTGACCCATACCTCTCAGTTTTCACAAGAGTCAATTCGAAACAGATAAGAAACCTCAACATAAAACCAGAAATATTAAAGCTACTAAGAGAGAAGATAGGAAACACACTCCAACACATAGGCATAGGCAAGTATTTCCTTAACAAGACTCCAATTGCCCAGGAAACTGCACCACGAATTGATAAATGGGATTACATGAAATTAAAAAGCTTCTGTATAGCAAAGGAAACAATCAACAGACTTCAATAAGAGCCCACCGAATGGGAAAAAAATCTTTGCATACTACACATCTGACAGAGGACTAACTTCTAAAATATACAAAGAACTTAAGAAAGCAAATTCCAAGACAACAAATAACCCAATATGTAAGTGGGCAAAGGAAATGAATAGAGTTCTCAAATGAACAATTTCAAAGGGCCAAGAAACACATGAAAAATGTTCAATATCCATAGCCAATAGAGAAATGAAAATCAAAACAATTTTGAAATTCCATCTCACTCCAATAAGAATAGTCAAGATGAAAAAACAAATAATAACAAATACTGGTGAGGAGGAGGAAAAAAAGAATGTTTTTGCACTGCTGGTGAAACTGTAAATTAATTCAACCATTTTGGATACCTTAGAAAACTAAGAGTAGAACTGTCACACAACCCAGCTGTGCTACTCCCAGGAATATACCCAATGGGAAATAAATCTTCATACCACAGAGACACCTGCATTTTCATATTTAATGAAGCACTTTTCACGATTGCAAGTATATAGAACTAACCAAGATTTCCATCGAAAAAGGAATGGATAAAAAAAATTGTGGTACATATACATAATGGAATATTTCTCAGCAATAAAAAGAATTAAATAATGTCATTTGCAGCAAAATGGATGAAACTGGAGAATATAATCTTACATAAATGAACCCAGGCACAAAAAGTGAAATACTATATGTTCTTGCTCATATGTGGGAACTAAATCTAATTTAAAGGAAGAAAAACATACATGCACACACACAGACACACACATGCAGATATATTATATATATAATCTATATATTGATATTATCAATCAACATTATATATATATACATACATATATATATGTATGTATGTATGTATGTATATGTATGTATGTATGTATGTATATGTATGTATGTATGTATGTGTGTGTGTGTATATATATATATATATATATATATATATATATATATATATATATATATATATATATATATATATATATATATGTATGTATGTATGTGTGTGTGTGTATATATATATATATATATATATATATATATATATATATATATATATATATATATCTTGCCTAAGAAGGGAAAAAGAAATCAGAGTAGAAAGAAGGGGAATGGTCTAGTGGGAGGGCAGAGGTTGAGGAAGATTGCAAGGGGAGAGGAAATAATGTGGAGGGATAAAGTAGGAGAAGATAATCCTGAAATAGATTATGAAATAATACAAAAATGGAAAAATGGAATATAAGCCATAAATGCATATGAATTTTTTACTACACATAAATCAAAAAGTTCCATTATATATGTTAAGTTAATGAAAGTGTAACAAAAAGTGGTATTATAGTTGCATAGTGGAAATAGCAAAAGTCTTTTTACTATGTATCCCATCAACATTTGTAAATAAAGGGTATATAGTAAAAAAGCAATATAACACATAAAAGGACCACTGATCCAATTAGTAGTTGGCTTTCATCAGAAACCATGGAAAGTGCAAACATATATTCTAGTGTTGAGAGATATGTTTTTTAAATGCCAAACTAGGATTCTTGATCTGAATCCTAGATATTCAGGACATTTTCCTTTGAGCATGAAGACAAATTAAAGACATTTCAGATAAATGAAAAATAAGAGGAGTTATTGCCAGAATAGTTGCACTATAATAAATGCTAAAAGAAATGTTTGGTTTATAGCGAAATGATTTGGGGTGAAAACATGGATCTTCTGAAGAAACTAAAAACAAGAACTGAGTTCCCCCAACCAGAAAGAGCAAGGAAGAGTATTCCCCTTGGCCTCCTTATGGAAGAATATGGCCTGCCAACAACTTGATTTTAACTCAATAAGATCCTTGAGAAGGGCTGAGGGCATAGCCCAGTAGTAGAGCACTTGCCTTACACACATAAAGCCCTGGGTTCTATCCATGACAATACACACACACACACACACACACACACACACACACACGTGCACACGAAGACCTATGACAAATATCTGACTTACAGAACTGTGAGATAATAAATAAGTATTGTGTTAAACTGCTAATTGGTAGTAATTTGTTACTATAGCAACAGAAAATGAATAGAGGTATGCTTGGATAGCCATATTATAAAGTAATCTATCTGCAAGACAGCATTTGTCTCAGGTGCTGCTCTTCAAGAAATCCAAGCTCAGACAGTTGGCCCTATAAGGGCCATAGACAGGATATCCTCAGGTTGAGAGGGTCTCCAGATTAGAATCTTTGGGCATTTTGGATGAGACATGGGTGAAGTGTCAGTCAAGATCCCAATGCTGTTTTTAGGTGGAGTGATGATAACTTTTGCTTAAAGTAGCATCATTGTTATTAACACTAGCCTGTGATAAACTGGGTAATTTGTAGGTGAAAATGAAGAATTGACTTAAGAAATAAGAATAGCACTTGGAATGTTTGGGGGTCAATGGTAATCATAAGGTCTATAGAATTGGCTATCCTTAATTAATTGCTGTAGAGTTTTTTTAAAAAAGAGAAAGATAGGCTCAGGTTACGGGCTGGGATTTAGCTCAGTGGGTAGAGCACTGTGCTGCAGTCTCTGAGGCCCCGAGTTCAATTCCTAGCACCACAAAAATGGGAGAAGGGCCTGGCAATCCACTCCCAAGGCAATCCCGAAGCACTCAGCCATTGAAAACCCTATGAGGGTCGCTATGAGTCGGATACTGACTCCACGGCACCTAACAACAACAACAATAACAACAGGCTCAGGTTGCTCAACCGAATTTAAGCCACACTATGAGAATCAGAAACACTTCATAGTCACATTTAAGACCCTCTGTGTCAATAACTGTGGTAAAAACTAGAATCAGGCTTCAATGTCCCAAGTAAAAGAGTAACACATTTATAAAAAAGTGAATACACAGCCTTGGCTGAACACCTGTCCCCAAACCAGGGCCCCTAATAGAGACAAAGTTGGACCCCAAAGCCTGGGGAAGGTGTATTTGCCTGAATGAACTGGAGAAAGATGAATTCCCAGGTCAGCAGTAGCAAATACTTCCTTCTTGATTAATAACAACCTCCAGTTGCCTGGACACCCTATAAAGACCTCACCTGAGGCAGGTGACTCATAGGATGCTGTTTTTTCATCTTCACCAGCATAATGGCCAGATCCACCTTGAGTTTATTGCTGTTATAGGACCTTGTTGAAAACTTCAAGAAGCAATAAACACATGTCAACATTCTGAATTTGTATGAATCTAAGGTATATACCTATACCTTTGGGAAAGTTTTAATTGTTTCATAAAGAAAAAAGTAGAAGAAAACAAAAAGAAAAAATGAGACATAAGTGTTAATGTCATAATTTTAAATCAAGTATGTAAAACCTAAGTATGCAATGTCCTCATAAACTTTAGTGATTATTTTGTACATGAATATTTTAGGCAGGAAATATTATTTAATTTTTGTGAAGACTCTCAAATGATATCAATATTTAAATGCCAAACTTAAGGTAAAATAAGTAATACCAGGTAGTCAATTTTCACTTGTTTACGGTGCTAACACAGATATGAAAAGGGAATTTCTTTTAATTTGAGAGAAGAAGAGAAGATAACTAATTTAACTAGTATTCCAGCTATGGTTGCTTTGGGCTCAGGGTACTTTAAATAAAGATCTTAAGTCCATTCCTCCAGAGATAAGTATATTCATTGCTACCAGATACAATAAGATTATGGAATATTGTCACAGGGTTAATGTTTTAGGCATAAAAATGGAAATTTCCCTTCACTCAGAGACTGGGCCCCTGAGTCAACTGAACTAATCTAGTGAGTAAACTTTGCTAATCTTCACATAAGCCAATTTTTATGAATGCAACATGATAACATGTAAATGAATACTTAAGTGATATGATTATTTATGATAAATGTTATAGAATGAAATTAACATAGGCTATGGAGACAGAATATTATATTCAAATCTTATTCTCCATTATAAGTCATAGGAACTATTGCTGTTGTTAGGTGCCATTGAGTTGATATCCAACTCAGTGACCCTACATACAAAAGGCAAAACAGTATCGTTAGTGCTTTTCTGTTATTCATAGAGTTTTCAACGGCTGATTGTTTCTTGGGAGTGGGTTGTCAGGTCCTTCCCCCAAGCCTACAACACTTGGTGTATTCCCAGGTGGTCTCCCATCCAAGTACTAACCAGGCCAACTCTGTTTAGCTTCCTAGATCTGATGGGATCAGTCCCACAGTGGTACGGCTACAGGCATATGAACTATAGGAAGTCAATTTCTCTGAATTTGTTGATATAAAAATGCATTACCTCAGAAAGTTATGCATGAAGCTAATGTAAATATAGCAAATATATTTTGGAGAAATAAAAATAAAAATAAAACTTTCTGCCCATCCAGAAAATTTCTCCACAAATGTTGAAAAGAAAGAAAAACTTTACTACTGAATAAGCATTAAGCCAGAATTTAATGTATATCATAAGCAATCTGCTAAGAGATGAAAAAGAAAAAAGAAATAGTACTCATAGGCAAGCAAATACAACCTATTATATGCACATTCTCAAGATATGCAATAGTCCTCATGTGAATAACACCATGTGTTACATACAGCTCATCCTAAAGTCACATGCAAATTGGGGCCATCTGTGTTTGCTTTATCCAAAGGAAAAATAATCTCATATGTTTTTAAACTTGGAGTAATGAGCTATAAAAGTTAGGTCCTAGCTGGTTGTAGTGGCACAGAACTGTAATTCCACTACTTGGGAGGCTATGGCAGGAGGATTATGAGATTCAGGCCAACTTGGGCTATATAATGAGACCCTACCTCAAACAAAACCAAAAACAATAAAAAGTTAGGCTCCTGTATTTCCACAGAAAGTGAGAGATAGGGATGCTATGTGCTTTAATTAATATGCGGCAAAGAGATGGTTCCCAGGTCCTTGGGAAAGAAATGCCTGGGTTTTAAAGCTGGCAAGGGACTTATTTATCTTTTAAAAACCTTCACACATACTTCAAAAAGATAGAGAGAAGATGTACAATTTCAAGTTTACAAAGTAAATAAAGTTTATAAAGTAAATGATCTAAGGAAAGAGAAGAAATTTCTTCCCTTGATTTTCAACAGGGAGAATTAAGCCTCTTGCATCTAATTTATATTTCTCTTTACAAACAGCACAATCTCTACTCAATAACTGGTAAAGTTTGTTGTCTTTTCATACACTCTTCATTATATTTACATATAAAGTAAGCAAGCTTTACATTTCTTACAATATTTAAATTGGTGTGTAACATTTCCTAAGGTTCTTCTGTTGTATTGAGTTTATAAAAGAGAAAGAAGGAGGAGAAGGAGAAGAAGGAGAGGAGGAGGAGAAGGAGAAGGAGAGGAGGAGGAGAAGGAGGAAGAAGGGGAAGGAACAGGAGGAGAGAAAGGAGGAAGAAGCAGAAGGAGAAGGAGGAGGAGGTGGTGGAGGAGGAGGAGGGGAGGAAGAAGGAAAAGGAGAAATGTATAAACTCTAAATAGTACAATTAGTCCAGGTAGTATAAATTATTCCAGATTAATGTTTAACCAGAAATACCAAAGCAGAAATTTAACTACAGGTAGCTATAGCTATTTTAAAGAACCAAAATATGGAACTATATAGTTTGAAAAATACCAGGTGACTCTACTTCAGGAGGTTAAATAGCCAGTATTTCAATTCACAATGTGTAGTTTTCATGAAGTTATTATATGGACCATGTCAAGTTAGAGCCATCCAAAAATGATGCACCTAAGTGTTCTGGGCCTATTCTTCCTAGAAGGATGTGCCTCACAGTGGACCTGATTATGACCCTGGCACCACAAGGGCTACCTAGATCTCACAGAGCACATTCCAATAAACCTTATTTTTCAGTGACCAACACAGATTGGTCCAGGCTCAAAGTTCTGGGAGAGAGAAAATAGATTACTAAGGTAAAAGTAAATTCCAGATTTAGACAGGACTACAGCCAGTTTAAGATCACATTTGACATGGATCTTCATTGTTATCTGGAGAGGAAGAAGAAGAGCATCCTGAACTGTCAAGTCATCAGCATTTGGAGGACAAGGGCAGAGTGTAAAGGGAGGCTCGACAAGCTGCACCTTCTGTCTGACAATACGCTGGAGGCACAAAAGTCAACTCACATGAGGCTTCAAAGTACAAACTTCTTAAAATGACAGGTGAATTCAAACACACTGTAGAAAATAATATTGGTTGACAATCTTCAGCTTATAAATATCTTAATAAAGCATAGTATCAAAGAAAAATGATAGCCTTAAATATATTTAAAAAGTTATTAATGGAATTATAAGGTATAGCTAACAAATTGGTAATCATAGAAAAAGAAGTGAACATATGTTTCCTGAGATAAAGAACTAGAAGACATACATTTACAAAGCATGGTCAAATGTTTATACAAAATTCTTCCTCTAAAAATTAAAGAATATACATTCTTTTAAACAAATGTGAAATGCATAAAAAGGTACACCACAAGGGCTCAAAGCAAGTCTCAACAAATACAGTAGGTAGTTTAGATAATGTTCTTTGACCATGAGGTAAAAGCATTAGAAATAAGTAACAAAGATAACAAGAACCACAAAATACTTGATAACTTTTTAAAATCACACTTTTGTATAATTTATAGATTGAAGAAGAAATCACAGTAGAAATAAAATTTCCCTTTGCCAATATTGGCTAAGAAAAGTAAAAGGTAAGATGCAGCTAAATAAAATCCAATATGGAAGAGAAATAAATCAGACTAAAATATAATAAGGTATTATATTCATCCATAGTCAAAGTGATAACAACACTAAATGAATAAATCACGTAGAAATTATAAAAAGTGAACAATGGTACAAAAAAGAAATAGAAAATTTACATACTTAATAAATATTAAATATGTTGAAATAATTGAAATTTTTCTCTCCCAAAAGGTGACTAGTCTCAAATATTCAGTATCAATATCAGACTTCCCAATTAAAACTAAACAAATATTACTGTTTCCCTTAGCCTAAAAAGAAAAGTAGAATGAAGGCTGGAGCAAACTCCAGATTTTGTTACAAGCATATTTCAAAAGTAATTGCTTCTAACTGAAAATATTGACAATTTTCCACTTGGCATGAGTTTTATCCATAACCTGAAGTATCTATGTCAGTTGCTGTGGACAGACTAGGGCAAGTCCTCTTGGATGCTGAGAGCTCATTGCTTCTAGTAAATCTCCAACAATCTGTGCAAAAATTAGACCTTACACTACAAAGGTGGAGAATTATGTGTGGTAAAAACAGGTTACAATTAGCTGGCACATATAATTTGAGAATCAGTTCAGCATCAGTTGTATTGATTGAAAGGACAGGCTGAGGAATCTGAGCACCCTCTGAAGACACTGCTTGATTGGGGGAAGAATACCCGATGCTATGGCTAGCTGTTTGATGAACACACTTCAGAAACAAAGATACTCAGTCCCATTTTTATCATGCTTCCTGCCTCATGGGTCCTCAGCCCCTACTTCTCCATGTTTATATATCTACCCCATTATAATGGCCTATAATAACTTCTTGTTGCTGTTAGGTGCCGTTGAGTCAAATCCAAATCAGAGATCCTCATAGGGCTTTCGGTGGTTGATTGTTTCAGGATTGCTTCAGGAGTGAATTACCACATCCTTCTTGTTATAATTACTTAGAAGAAGCTTAATTATTTTAGTTAAGATGTAAATCTGACTAAACCAATTAACTAGAAAATGTGATTGAAAAGCATTCCTCACCTAAGTGATTCCTTAACAGTGTTTCCCAAAGTGTAGTTCCCAGTCCAGAAGCATTGGTATCACAAAAGAAATTATAATAAATGCAAATTCAAGCAGTCTACTCAAGGCCTACTGAATCAGAAATTGTAGGAGTGGTACTTAGTAATCTGGGTCTTAAGCCCTCTAGGTAATTCTGATATACAATCAAGTCTGAGAACCACTATCCTAAAGGTCTACTACACAAAACAGCTACCACACTTTATTAAAGTATTTCTGTTCTATAGATTGTCAACCAATATTATTTTCTACAATATGCCTGAATTTATCTGACATTTAAAAAATTGTAATCTGCGACCTCACGTGAGTTGACATGGTTTGTGTTTCTCATAAATTTTCATGCCAAGAGGATGCAGCTTGTTGAGCTTCCCATCATGCTCAGCTGGTGGTTTGACAATTCAGGGTATCCTGTGTGCACTCGCTCACTCTCTCTCTCTCTCTCTCTCTCTCTCTCTCTCTCTCTCCCTCTCTCTCTCTAGCTCTCTCTCTCCCTCTCTCTCCCCCTCTCTCTCCCTCTTCCTCTCCAGATATTAAGTTGCCTCTGAAGGTTCCACTGCCAGTAATTCTGATTTTAGAAACCTGGGCTTAGATGTTGGTAATCAGCATTTTCTGCAGACCCCCAACAACACACACGTATCCATGGTACATAAGGAGGATTGAATACCACTGTTCATTAAAACTATTGCTATTCAAAATTTAAATACTCCAGATGGATCTTCAATTGGTGGTCTGCAAAAGGAATATATAAACATTTCTGGTATCCAGTGTCCACACTGTTCTTCTGCACCCTGTCCCATCCCCTTTTCACTTTTCAAGACCCATTGGATAGGGACTAACATGGAGGAATACACATAATTAGGAGCATAAATCTCCACACCACCCAGCTGCATTTTTCTAACTTTTGTACATGAGTTTGTGCTCTGGGGACAGCATTAAGCATGTGTCATTACTAAGGGCCAGAGTGGTGGTTGGCATACAGACTGCTGAAGACTAGAACTCATGTAGAGAATAATGTATCACTGGAAGAGTTTAAATTAAGGAATGTGCTCACTGTTCCATGCACAAAAAGCTTCCCTGCTGCTAAAAGCAGCCCACACTCAGTATAAATTCCAGTAGTGCTTCTGCATTTGAAAGGAGAATGCCCCATCTCTCCAAATGCCACCCCCTCTTCACCTCCAACTACTCTGAAATCTCCACAGGAAAGCACCTTCCCAACATAGAAATCTGTCCTATGTCCCTTCCCTTCTCTCCAGGATATGTATTTGCCTGCTGAGGAGGCAATGTCTGTACTGTGGGGTTACACAGTGCCAAATCAGTGTTCACAGTCATGTTCCAAAATCATCTGGAAACGTATGCCAATGCTTTTGATCTATTTAATCATAGATTCTAGATACAATTCTAATTCTCAGAAAAATAACCAACCCATGACCCACTTCTCATCACTAGTTCCTCCCCTCCCTCTTTCTACCACCAGTGTTTGTTAACCTTTGAAAACTCAGAGCCTCCTGAAAAAATATTGTTGTTGTTAGGTGTTGTCAAGTGGGATCCGACTCATAGTGATCCTATGTAGTAAAGTTTAATGTAAAAGTATATGTGGGTTCCCACAAATGCTTCAGGGGAAAAATGAATAACACATTTTATATATGGGGACGTAAATTTGTTTTTGTTAAAACTGGCTGTTATGGGTTGAATTGTACTTCCTCAAATTAAAATGGTGAAGTCATGGCCCCCAATATCCTAGAATGTGACTATTTTTTGAAATAGGGATTGAAGAGTTAACTAAAGCTAAATAAGGTCATTGGGTTAGACTCTAATCCACTTATAAGGGGAGAGTAGGACACAGAAAGATACATAGAGAGGTCATGTGAAAAACATAGAAATAGGACAGCCTTCTACAATCCAAGAAGTCTCCAAAAAGCCAGCACCTTGACCTTGGGCTTCCAGTCTCCAGAACCATGAGAAAATAAATTTCTGTTTCTTAAGCCACCCCACCTCTAGTACTTTGTGTACTGATGCACTGGCCTTTCCATGACCACATTTCCTAATATCCAGGAGCTACCTCCCTTTCTTAAGCATTGATTCCTGCCTCACAGTGAAGTTCTGATTTGGCCAGCGTGCAAAGTGGGATTTTTTTTTTCTTGCAAAGCAATTTTTTTCATTCATCTAGAAGAGAAACTTTCTCTGTATTTCTACAAATTCCTTGTTTCTAGAGTGGAAAAAATGAAGAGAAAGAGAGAAATAAATTTAAATCCTGAATTAAAGCAGAAACAAGAAAAGACAGAACTTAAAAATAAGAGACAGAATGAAGCAAGAAGGAAGGAGGCAGGGATTTGTAAAAAGAAAACTAAAAGCAAATGTACAGCTGATTTCACTCAATAATTAAGAAGCACAGGGATCAATTGATTCAAGATTATAATAACAAATCCCACCATATGTGCAGAGAGGAAATGCCTTTTAATAAATTAATTACAGGGCAATGCACTGGATACATTCATTGAAACCAGGTCAAAATCAACAAAAATTAAGTCAACAAGTCTTTTAAGCATCCACAATGTGTAAAGCACTATCAGTACACTACATTTGAAAGAAATCATTCCATAAAAGGAAGAGGATATTCTGAAAGAAGCCCAGGAAGGCGCCTGACACCTGTGGCCAATGCCTATAATCCCAGCAACTTGGGAAACTGAAGCAGGAGGATTGTGAGTTTGGGGCCATAGGCAGCCTGTACAGCTTAGAAAGACATTGTCTCAAAAGAAAAAAGGAAAAAAGGCTAGGTGTGCTCTTTAGTGGTGGAGCACTTGCTTAGCATGCACAAAGTCCTGGGTTCAACACCCCCAGGACTGGAAGGAAAGAAAAAGAAGTCCAGGAAAGAGCTCTTAGGAAAGGAGAGTGAAAGAAGGCTCTGATGGTGCTACCCACACTCCTTCCAGTAACCTGCCTCACCAGAGCCATACTGATGGCAGCCCTACGCTGGGGGAGAATGGCCCTTTAATGACAATAGCAATACTCCTGGATGAGACCTTTTCATTTGGTACCTGTCTGATCCGGTTAGCAAGTGACCTCCCTCACCACCACTTAAGAGAGATATATCACCTCAGCCAGCCATATTATAGCTTCTAGAATTTTCTCATTATCAAGCCTGAGGAGAAAGGCAAAGCCAGGTGGTGGTGAATAGGTGAAGGACAGATTGGGAGACCCAGGTGAATGAAATATTAACAAATGGAGATTTTTACCTCATCCTTCAGATGCAACATTTCCTAAGATTCTGAATTCTAGACATACAGCAAAATATCATCACTATTTAGGTCTCTCTACCTATTGAATATGTAGGAACTAAAGCCAATAAATAATTTAAATAAAACTAAATAATTTTATTAAACAATTATTTAAGTTAAATAATTAAATTAATTTTTAAAATTGAATTATTCAATTAAATACTAATATTAAAATTTAATTAAATAAAAGTAAATAATTCAAATAAAATAACCTAAATAAAAATAAAAAATAATTAAAATTTTTTAATGTGGGAATTGAAGAAAAAAAAATCAAGCCTCAAGTGGCAATAGTGAAGGATTCTGCAGGAAAAATATTAGATGACAAATGGAGCATCAAAAAATATGGAAGGAATACACAAAGTCATATCAAAAAGAATTAGTGGATGACTAACATTTTCAAGAGATTGCATAGGATCAGGAACAAGTGGTATTGAAGGACAAAGTAGAAGCTGCCTTGAAGGAACTACTGAAACCCAAGGCTGCATGAATTGAGGGAACACCAATAGAGATATTTAAACAAACAGATGCAGCATTGGAGGTGCTAACTTGTTTATATCAAGAGATTTGGAAAACAGCTACCTGACCAACTAGAAGAGATCCATATCTGTGCCTATTCTCAAGAAAGGGATTGAACCTGATGTGGAAACTACTGGACAATATCATTAATATCACACACAAACAAAATTTTGCTAAAGATCATTCAAAAGCAACTGCAGCAGTATATAGGCAGTGAACTGCTAGCAAATCAAGACAAATTCAAAAGAGCGTGTGGAACTAGGGACGTCATTACTATTGTCAGATGGATATTAGCCAAAAGCAGGGAATACCAGAGAAGTGTCTATCTATGTTTTATTAACTATGCACAAGCATTTAACTATGTGGATCACAAAAAATTATGGATAACACTGTGAAGAGTGGGAATACTAGAGCATCTAATTCTACTTATGAAGAACCTATATATGGACCAGGAGACACTCATTCAAACAGAACAAGGAAACACTATATAGTTTAAAGAAAGATGTATGAGGGCTATGTCCTTTCACTGTACCTCATCAATTTCTATGCCAAGCAAATAATATGAGAAGCTAGATTTTATGAAGAAGAATATGGTATCAGAATTGGAGGAAGACTCATTAACAACCTGCGTTATGCAGATGACACAAGTCTGCTTGCTGAAAGTGAAGAGGATTTGAAACATTTACTGATGAAGATCAAAGAGCACAGCCTTCAGTGTGGATTATGACTCATCAACAAGATAAAAATCCTTACAACTGGGTCTTAAGCAACTTCATGATAAATGGCAAAAAGATTGAGATTGTCCACGATTTTGCTTTATTTGGTTCTATAATAAAAACCCACGGAAGCAGCACTCAAGAAATCAAGACACATAACATTGGGAAAAGTTGTGGCAAAGGACCTCCTTAAAGTATGGAAAAGTAAATATGTCACATTGAAGACAAAGATGCACCTGACTCATGCCATGGTATTTTTAGTCCCATCATATGGTTGTGAAAACTGGACATTGAACAAGGAATACAGGAGAAAAATTGATGCTTTTGAATTATGGTGCTGGAAACAAATAGTGAATATACCATGTACTGTCAAAAATCCCAACAGTTCTGTCCTAGAAGAGGTGCAACCAAAATGTTCCTTGGAAGAAAGGATGGCTAGACTGCATCTTATATATTTGGGACATGTAGTCAGGAGGGACCAATCCCTGGAGAAGGATTTCATGTTTGGGAGAGTGGCAGGTCAATGCAGAAAAGGAAATCCTTCAACTCCATGGATTGACACAGTGTCTACAACAATGGTCTTAATCATAAATAAGATCATGTACCTGGCACAGAATCTGGGAGTGTTTTTTTCTATTATACATAGGGTCACTATGAGTCAGACCCAACTTGAGGGCACCTAACAACAACAATTCTCTAAAGAAATTCCCTCCTGGCTTTTCCTCTCTGGATTTCCATGCTATATTATTATGCCTCAACTTCATTTTTTGTTCCATGTGGCTGCTAATTGTTCCTTTATTTTGTAATATTTTTGAGGCATGGTCAGTTCTTTTCACCCTTAGTGAATTCCCAGTTATGCAAAACAAAGACCCTACAGTAGTCTTTCAAGTAGTCTCTATACAGATTATAATAGAGAAATATAATTCTATGCACAGAAGGTAGCTTGGCTCCCTCCAGAGTCAGAAAGTGGATTCCCAAACTGAGAATGGAGGCTGCCATCTTTAATGCTTTCATTAATCCAGGAAGGAGAGTAAAGTAAAGTAAAGGTGAACAGAACTGCCACCATTTTAAGCTGTTTTATTCTTTACTTGTTTGATCGTTGTAGATCTTTATTTTCAAGTTCTGGCAGTTTTTGCTTGATTTTTCAATGTTTCTGTGGCAAGATTGGATTTTGGAGCTGCCTACTCGTGCAATTGTGAAGAGTACTGCATTAAATATGGAAGTAAAGGTGTCCCTTTAAAGTAAAGGTATGATGACTTATCTTTCTTTGGATATATTCCTAAAAGTGGTATAGCTGGATCATATGGTAGTTCTATTTTTAGGTTTCTAAGGTAACTCCATATTGATTTCCAGAGTGGCTAAACTATTTTACAGTACCACCAGCAGTATATATGTTCCTTTTTCTACATATCCTTGCCAGCATTTTTTTTTTTTTGGTCAAAAATCCCAACAGTTCTGTCCTAGAAGAAGTGCAACCAGAATGTTCCTTGGAAGAAAGGATGGCTAGACTGCATCTTATATATTTGGAACATGTGGTCAGGAGGGACCAATCCCTGGAGAAGGATTTCATGTTTGGGAGAGTGTTAATCTTGGCCATTCTTACTGGAGTGTGATGGAATCTCAATGTTGTTTTGATTTGTCTTTCCTTAACAGTTAGGATATTGAACATTTTATCATATGTTTATTGGCTATGTGTATTTCTTCTTTTGAGAACTGTCTGTTCAGTTCCATTGCCCATTTATTTATTGGATTATTTGTTCTTTTGATGTTTGATTTCTTAAATTCTTTATATATTCTAGAAATTAGTCCTTTGTCAGATATGAGTATGCAAAGATTTTTTTCCCATTTGGTGAGCTGTCCTTTTACTCTGTTAATTTTTTCCTTTACTGTACTTTTTAGAATTTTTTAGCTTTATATAATCCTGTTTTTCAATTCTTGGTGCAGTTTCCTGGGCCAATTGGACCCTTGTTAAGGAAGTACTTGCCTATGCCGATATTTTGGAGTATTTTCCTTATCTTGTCTTCTAGCAGTTTTAAGGTTTCCAGTTTATGTTGAGGGCTCTGATCTACTTTGAGTTGACTTTCATACAGATTGAGAGATATAGGACTATTTTCATTCTTCTGCAATTTTTAATTAGTTTATTTGTTTTCTTAGTATTAAGTTGTAAGAGTTACTTATATATTTTGTATATTAACCCCTTATCAGATGTATGATTTACAAATATATTCTCCCAAACCATAGGTTGCCTCTTCAGTCTGTTGATTATCATTTGCTATATGGAAGCTTTTTAATTGGAAGTAACCCTGTCTGTTTTGCTTTTCTCACCTGAGATTTTGGGGTATGTACAAGAAATCATAAGCCTGCAGCCATAGCCCTGTGGCATCCGATCCCATCAGATCTCGGAAGCTAAGCAGGATTGGGCCTGATTAGTACCTGGATGGGAGACCGCCTGGGAAAACCAGAAGCTGTAGACTTGGGAGAAGGACCTGGCAACCCCCTCCCAAAAATCAATCTGCCATTGAAAACCCTATGCACAGCAGAGAAGCACTGACAATAGTGTTTCCCCTGTTGTACAGAGGGTTGCTATGAGTCGGATACCGACTCGACGGCACCTAACAACAACAACAACAAGAAATCATTGGAGTCATGGAGCTTGCCCCTCATGTTTCCTTCTAATAGTTGTATTGATTTAGGTCTTGTGTGAAGTCTTTAATCTATTACTTTAATTTTTAAAATTTTTAATTGACACAATAATTGTACATATTTACTTGATATAATGTGATATTTCGATACATGTATACAATGTACAATGATCACAGTAGGATGGCCGACATGCTCATCACTTCAGACATTCAGACATTTAACATCTCTTTGTGTTGGAAACATTCAAAGTTGTCTCTACATGCTATTTTAAATTGCTATCATAGTTATTTTATGGTGCTATAGAACACTAGAAATGATTCCTCTTACCCAAATATGCCTCTGCATTTATTTCATTTTGATTATAGTGTGATATAATGGCATAGTTCAATTCTTCTGCATATGGATACTATGAATCTAGTGTCATGTCTAAGAAATCTTACATTTTCTCACAAAACTTTTATAGTTTTCATTTTATTATTTATTTATTTATTTATTTATTTATTTTATTGTACTGGGTGACTGAACACAGGGCCTTGCACATACTTTCTGCTCATGAACTAACACTGAGCTGCACTCTCAGCCCCTTTTTTGTTTTCTATCTGAGGCAACGTCTTGCTAAATTATGCAGGCTGCCTCTGACATTGAACATGTGATTCTCCTGCCTCTGCCTCCCAAGTTTCTGGGACCACCATACTCAGTCATTTAATTTTATTCTTAATGGACAAATAATAATCACATATATGTACAGGGCAAAATATAATGTTTCAATATATGCATATGTTTTGAAATGATAAAATCAGGTTATTTAGCATATCCATTACCTCAAATATTTATCATTTATCATATATTTATCATTTCTTTGTGTTAGGTACATTTGAAATCTGTTTTTAGCTATTTTGAAATATACAATACATTATTATTACGTATAGACACCATGTTGAGCAATGAAATACCAGAACTTATTCCTCTTATCTAACTGTAATGTTGTGCCTGTCCATAGTTTCATCTATGAAGTTGCAAATGGAAGAATTTATTTTTCAAGCCTGAATAATATTCCATTTTATATATCTGCCACTTTGTAAAAATCTGTTCAGTCTTCAATGGACAATTAGGTTATTTACATACCTTGGCTATTTTCAACAGTGCTTCAATGAACATGGGACTATAGACATCTGTTCAGCATAATGATTTCAATTTTTTTAGTTATATACCCAGTAATGGTATTGCTGGATCAAAATAGTAGAATCAAGAGACAATCCACAGTTTGGGAGAAAATATTTGCAAATCATACATTAGGAAGGGACTAATATCAAACTATTCAATAACAAGAAAATAAACTCTTAAAAATAGGCTAAGGACTTGAATAGACATTTCTCAAAAGGGAACATACAAATTATCGTTATTGCTAGGTGCTCTCTAGTTGATTCCAACTCAGAGAGACCCTCATATGGTTTCAATGGCTGATTTTGGGGGGATTACTGCAGGAGTGGATTTCCATGTCCTTCTCCCATTTTTTGTGGTGCTGGGGATCAAAGCCCAGAGACTGCAGGACAGCACTCTACCAACTGAGCTAAAACAGCCTCTAATCATCAGAGAAATGCAAATTAAAACAGCAACGAAATATTACCTTGCATCTATTAGAATAGCTATTATCAAAAAAGCAATGACAATAAATGTTTGTGAGGATTTGAGCAAGAGAACACTTACTTTTTGGTGACATTGTAAATCATAATTATTTGGCAACAGTATGGAGGTTCTTCAAAACCTAAAAATAAAAGTGGGAAGAGATCTTATATTTTACTTTTAAATTTATGATCTATTTTGAGTTATTTTTTATAAAAAAGGTTAAAGTTAGGTCAATGTTCATTTACTTGCCTATGGACATTCAAGTGCTCCAGCACAATTTATTGAAAAGACCATCTTCCTTCCATTGAATTGCCTTTGCACCTTTGTCAAACATCATTGGTCACATTGTGTAGTATTATTTCTTGATTCTCCATTTTATTGAATGTGTTTATTCCCTTTGCCAACATCAAATATTCTTGGTCACTGAGGCTATGTAAGTTCTGAAATTGGATAGACTTACTTCTCCTACTTATTCTCTTTCAAAATTGTTTCATCTCTCCTAGATTCTTTGTTTCTCCACATAAAATTTAGAATAATCACTACAGTTTCATGAAAATCTTGTTGAATCTTCTTAAAACATGCATTAAATTCATATGTCTATTTGGGAAACTGACATATTTACTTAAGCCTTCCAATTCATGAACACAATGTCACTTCATTTCTATGAATCTTCTTTGATTACTTTCATTATCATTTTATAATTGTCAACATAAGTTTTTACATTATTTGTTGAAGTTGCAACTATTTCATTTTCAATAATAATAAATGGATTGTGTTTAAAATTATCTCAACTTCTTATAACTGTAGATTTACAACTTTTGTCAAATTCATGATTTTTCCAGCCAGTACTTCTTCCAATATTTTTTCAGCTTCACACCTTATTTCTTTCTGGAACTCTGATAACATTAATATGACAATTTTATCATAGCCTCACTGATCTCTGAGACTGTTTTTTGTTGTTGATATTTGCTGGTTTTGCTTTTTATTTTTCAGTCTATTATGTCACTGTTGCTTAGCTTGGTTAATTCCTTTTGTTCTGTCTTCAAGTTCTCACAGATTTTTTTTTTTAGTTTACTCCATTCTGCTTTTGGATTCACCCATTGAATGTATTTCAGTTATTAAATTTTTCAGTTCTAAAATTTGCATTTGATTTTTTATGCCTTCCATTTCTTTCTTGAGACCTTTTTTATTTTTTTCAAGTATTCTCATAATTGCTCATGGAAAGATTTTATGATGGCTGCTTTGAAAGCTCTACAATAGAATTCTAACATTTCTTTCATCTTGCCTTGGGTGTTGTTATCATTAGCTTGAAGTCATTGCACTTCTTGACATAACTACCAATTTTTTATTGAAACCTGAAAATTGGGGTCTTATAAGACTACAGATCTTATTTATCCATCTCTGATGCCATTCTGCCAAGGGAAGGATGGACTCCCTCTTTACTGGAAGGTAGGATGGAAGTCTGCATTCCTTCCTCCGCCCCCATTGACACCTGGGTTGGAGAAAACCCTCAGTATTACTCCATAGGTTTGGGAGTTCAGGTTAATTCCACTAATAGCACACTGGTATAGGAAGCACCATTGCCTCATTATGTCCCCACATTGTCACCAGTGACCCTTCATGGGATAACCTGGTTATTGTTGGGTGGTGGTAATTATCACCAGCAGGGACAGGGAGCCACTTTATCACTGAGATAGGAATGTAATTCCAGTCTCCCCACAAGTTTCCAAATAACACTGGGATGTGTGGGGAAGGAAAAATAAGTCTTGTCTTTTTTATTGGCCACCTGGACTGAAGTTTCCAGCTTGGCATAGCTGCTCACCTTACTTTCTCTGACACTTCTCCAGCAGGTGTGAGTCTAGGCTCTAATCACCTTTTACTGGGACAGGAAGAGGCTAACGCACATTTTATTTTTTTCTGTGCTTTTTGACTGGAGTAGTGTAATTATTATCTAAAATTTTTTCTGTTTTGCTAGGCAGTCCATTTTTGGTCCTTTGGCTAAAGAGATCAGGTTTTGATTAAGACTATTTTTATTTTTCTATGTCTGCATTCATTAGCATTCTATCTTGCCAACCTCTCCAGCATCCACTCTAGATATATGCAGGAAAATGAAAACTTAGGAATTCACTGCTATGTTATTCCTTGAGCTCTGAGGCATCTAACTGGTCAGTCTCTTCTCCAACTTCACAGTTTTCTAATGTTTGGGATTGTTTCTAATATAACATCCAGAGTTTTTAAGCTGCATTTAGCTGGAAGAATAGGGAAAACTAAATCTACGCTGTCTTTCTGGCAGTAGAAGTCCTAAGTCTCTATTTTCAATAATAAACAAAACTTTAAAAATTAGAAATAAATAGAAATCAAGTGGTTAAGAACCTTATGAGTCCTATTGTAAAATTTTACTAGAGAAAATGAAGATATAATCAAATATTCTCGTATACAATCAATCAGTAAAAAAGTTAAATTCCCACTAAACATACCATTTTTCCCCCAATATAAAACTTCCCCTAGTATTAGCACTCCTGATGGGTTGTATTCCAATTAATCCATGGTAGATTGTTGTTGTTGTTAGGTGCTGTCAAGTTGAGTCTGACTCGGTGACCCTATGTACAACAGAATGAAACATACCCGACAATATGTCAGTGCTTCTCTGCTATTCATAGGGTTTTCAATGGTTGTTGTTTCAGGAGTGAGATGCCAGATCCTTCTTCCCCTTTTACATTGCTGGATATGGAACCCAGGGCCTCAAAAGGACAGAGCAGCACTCTACCAACTGAGCTAAACTCCAACTATGTCATATGTCAAGTTAGGTATATGTTAGGTATGTTGAATATATGTAACCTACTGAACATTATGCATAACCTAGCAGCACAATATACATTATACTGTTAGTTGTTTCCCCTGGTGATTGTGTGGCTGAGTAGGAGTTTCAGCTTGCTATCACTGCCCAGCACCAAGAGAATATCATACTACATATTGGTAGTCCAGGAAAGGATCAAAATTTTAAAGTCAAAGTATGGTTTCTACTGAATTTACATTGCCTTCATACCATGGCAAAGTCAAGAAACATAAATCAAACCACCATAAATTGAGGCCTATCTGTATATGGTAGGCTTAGAAACTGTCTTCCTCTACGTGCTCCTGAATAAAACTATGTAATTGATACTCTATAATTTCAGTGACTTAGCATCACAAATATTTATCTCTTTTTGACACTAAGTCCACATAAGAAAGGACAAGCTTGAACACAAGCTCGGTTTTCCACAATTGTTCAAGAATACAGCCTTATGAAGCTTTCACTTTAGTCAACACTGTTTTGAAAGTTTTTTTGCATGTAGATATTCATGCAACAGAGGAGAAGGGAGAGAGAGAATGGAGAAACTACCTCTACTTCCAAGCCTGCAAGAGTACCACTGTGGCAATCTCAGAGCTAAGCAGAGTGGGGCCTGGTAAGTACTTGAATGGGAGACTGCCTGGGAACACCAGGTACTATAGGCATGGGAGAAGGACCTGACAACCCACTCCCCAAAAAACAGTCAGCCATTGAAAACCCTATGAATAGCAGAGAAGCACTGACAATAGTGTTTCATCTGTTGTACATAGGGTCTTTATGAGTTGGATGCTGACTCAATGGCACTTAACAACAACTTCTACTTCCTAAGCACTTAACTTGGAGTACCATACAGTAGTTCTGCTGGTATGACATTTGCATGAAGTAGTCACATGACACCACCAAGACATGTGGAAGAGGAGGAATTGTAGCATTCTAGGCCAGACTGCAACTTACCAGCAGAGCCTCTACATTTTGGAATGGAAGACCCAATGTTTGGTGGACAGCTAGCCTTTTCTAACACAATAGAGCATCGTTTATCAGTAACCTAAGCAAGATATATTCTTCAACCCAAGAATTCCAATTCTGGAAATTTACGAAAAATATTCAAAACTTTGCAAGTTTCCACAAACATAGTTACATTAGTGCTCCTTTGGTGTTCATCAGACCTTTTTTATCCTCTGACAAGAATGAAAAAAGACCCTATAAGAAATAATGGAGATCTCAGTTGATCCAGGCATTACCTCTGACCTTCAGAGAGCTGGCACTTTCTATTGCTTAGACTGGTTGTAACACAGATTTACTCTATTTGTTGCAATTCTGCAGTCATTCACAGCTTCACTCAGTGCAACTCATTGGATAATGTTACCCCACCCAAACGAGACTCCAGAAAATTCAGTGTCTCAAGCTTCTGAGTAATAAGAAAAATATTCTCTATTCTGATAGAAAAAACAAATTAATAATTTAATGTTATGTCTACAAGATGTAACTTACTCCAGCCATTTAAAATAGTGATGCCTCTGAAAATCATTTAGCAGCATGTAAAATATATTTTATATAATATTAAGTTTGATGAAAGGGATAAAAGTCTTTGCATATTCATAACTACATAAAAATGACAAGAGAATAGGAGAAGGCTATTAAAAATCAGTTTATCTATAGGAAAGTAATACTATTTTTAGGCAAATAAGATTAGTAAGGATTTCCTTCATTTTTCTATTTTCACATCTCTTGCAATTTCTTTTTATATTTTTACAGCAACCACACATATCTTTGTGTGAGTGTGTGTGTGTCTACTAAAAGTTGGCAAAAGGAAAATTGATATAAAAAATTTTAAAGTCTTAATGAAAGCTTTGTAGCTATAAAAAGACATATCTGTGTCCTCTATTGTTCCCCTCTTCTCTCCTCTTGAAAGGCTCAAAAGAAAAAAAAGTTCTTCAAGACACACAGAAAAGAAATCTAGACCTTCAATGTAATAAATAGCTATTACACTAAACCTCGAGTTATGTATAAATAAATCTATTCCTAGTTATAGTGAATGTCAGTGCTTGCTCATAATGTGAGATAGTATGCTGAGGCTATAGATAGCCTGCTGAACCCTCAGAAGATACAGTTTCCAAAGATAAAGGCGAAGTTTGAATAAAAATCCATAATTTTCTGATTAAATAGCACTTGTTTGCAAAAAGATCAATCGATGAGGGCTGCTATAGGATCTTTCTCTTTATTGTAGAATACCACCAAACATCACAGATCATGCTGAAAACCTTTATAACCATACCACAGATAGAGAAGAATCTGAGTGAGAAATAATGTTAAGACAAGTAATTATATTAACAAAAGAGAAAAAAAGACAAAACTTGCTACAGCATATATACACCATGACAAGAAGTCTAATGAAAAACATCTCTATAAACCAGAGAAGTTTCTGTCTTGCCTAAGTTTACCTTTTTCTCTCTCCCTTCCTTATCAGATGGCTGGTTTCAGAAAGAATTCACTTCACTAAAAGATGATCAATAAATTAAAGGAATAAATACAAGCTTTATAAAATTAATTTTTTAATAAAGAAAGAAAACACTTGGCAAGGATTAATATTGGGCAGGAGGAACATTTCTCCTCCACTTCTGATGTTTCTGTCTTTGTGATGGGTGCTCCATTGGTATTAACACTCCTGCCTATCTCCACATCCTCAAATATTACTCTCCAGAGGAAGAGGAATGACCTGATCAGACTGATAAGCTTGGAAGATAAAATGGAAAACTTGGAAGTGAATTATATTACAGAGGAAGTTTATTTCTTCTCCACACAGTAGGTCTGCTCTAAAATCTGCCATAGAGTGGTTTGGTACTATGTAGTTTGCTGGTCAACTCAAAATAAGCTATTTTATCAATCAAAATAGATATTTTGAGACTTAAATGCCTTGTTCTTTGTTTTATTAATGAATTATCTCAGAACTTATTGGATGTTCCTAGTAACAACAACAACAAAAACACCCAATGCTCAATAAGAGACTGAGGGATGAGGAAGTTTTTTCTTCAGAATATAAGTAGGTAAGCTGTTAAGCAGTAGGTTCAGGGACACAATGAATAAATAGTAACACGTAAAGAGATGAAGTATTACTTTGATAAACAGGTAAAGAAAGAAAAGAAAGAGGATGAATCCATCAAAGAAATGAAGATGTCTCTGAAAGCAGCAGTAAGTGTCATAGACACTATTGTGGATAGGAGATAGATTGATAGCTAAAATAATTGGTATATTATAAATAATTGGGTACATTATAAGTAAAGAATAGAAAAAGATGTATTTTAAAACTAGTCCAATGGAAAGTTTGTATAATTATTGGCAAATAGTAATGGAGGG